>JASVEL010014045.1:0-86151 GCA_032618575.1 Nicotiana noctiflora
GTGCCGCACCGTATCTATTGCTATTCCCCGGTCTTCGTGAGACTCTTGCTCACATATTATCGGTGTGTTCCGGCTTGGCTCGGTAGTCTCAGCTATTGCCACCGCAGCGACATCTCGCACAGGGGGCTGGCCGGACCCTCGCAGCCTTGCACACCCGATCCGGTTATTCGTGAACTTCACACGCCGCAGGCGGTCCCCGCTCGGTGGTTGCACCGGTTATTCCTCCACCTGCACCGGCCTCCAGCTCCGCAGCATATGGTTCAGAGTTATGCCCGACGACGAGCAGCGTCGTCTCGAGAGATTTGGTAGACTTCAGCCACCCCATTTCGGTGGCGTTGAGGGCGAGGATGCCCGGGGTTTCTTGGATAAGTGTCAGAGGATGTTGCGGACGGCCGGTATTCTTGAGTCCAGCGGAGTTTCATTTACTACCTTTCCAGTTCACTGGTCCCGTATTTGATTGGTGGGAAGAGTTTGAGAGGCGTAGGCCTGCAGGAGCAGCACCTCTCACATGGCGACAGTTCTCACTCTCTTTCTAGAGAAATATGTACCTCGCTCTCGTCGCGAGGAGCTACGTCGCCGGCTCGAGTGGTTGGTTCGTGGCAACATGTCTGTGACCAAGTATGAGCTTAGATTCACACAGGTTGGCTAGGCATGCCACATGGATGATCCCAAATGATAGGGAGAGGATCGGGAGGTTCATTGATGGCCTCAACTACTCTATCCGCATTCTTATGACCAGAGAGAGAGTTTTGTCATCATCATTTGAGCAGATTGTTGATATGGCACGCTCCATTGAGGCGGATCGTCGCCGAGAGAGAGAGGAGCGGGAGGCCAAGAGGCCTCGTGGTTCTGGCAGTTTCAGTGGTGCTCCATCTAGAGGGCATTCCCAGCAGAGCAGAGGTCGCTCATCTAGACCTTCTCATTCAGGCCGCCCAGAGCAGAGCGGAGGTTCTTATGGTCGTGGTCGACAGGGGTTTCAGCAGGGTCAGTCATCGCTTAGTGCCCTTCCAGCCCAGGGTGCAGCACCTACTTCATCAGCCCAGGGTTCTTCTGCAGCGAGGGGTTCCCTTCAGTCCCCTTCTCCAGCACCAGGTGCATGTTATGAGTGTGGTGAGTTTGGCCACATGAGGAGGCAGTGCCCTCGACTCCGTAGGGACAGGACTCAGCAGAGGGATCAGCCCTCATCTTCAGCACCATCTCAGTCTAGTAGAGGTGGAGGTCAGTCTTCTCGTGGTCGCCCCAGGGGCGAGGAGAGATCTGGTGGAGGCCAGGCACGGTTCTATGCACTTCCCGACAGGCGTGATGCAGTTGCCTCCGATGCAGTGATTACAGGTATCATTTCTGTCTGTCACAGAGATGCCTCTATTCTATTTGATTCATGGTCCACATATTCTTACGTGTCCTCTTACTTTGCACATCACTTGGGTGTGACTCGTAGTAGTCTTGATTTACCTGTTCATGTATCCACCCCCGTGGGTGATACGATCGTTGTGGATCATGTCTATAGATCCTGTGTTATATCTATTGGGGGTCTGGAGACCCAGGCAGATTTGTTATTGTTGGGGATGGTGGACTTTGATGTTATATTGGGTATGGACTGGTTGTCTCCGTACCATGCTATATTGGACTGTCATGCTAAGACAGTTACGTTGGCCATTCCTGGTATTTCTCATATCGAGTGGCGGGGTTCGACCGATTTCGTCCCTAGCCGTGTTATTTCATTGTTAAAAGCTCAGAAGATGGTTGAAAAAGGGTGTTTATCGTACCTAGATTTTGTGAGAGATGTGGGAGCTGAGTGTCCTAGCATTGATTCTGTACCTGTTGTGAGGGATTTTCCAGATGTATTTCCCTCAGACCTGCGGGGCATGCCGCCGGACAGGGATATTGATTTTGGCATTGACTTGGTGCCGGCACTCAGCCCATATCCGTTCCTCCTTATCGGATGGCACCAACTGAGTTGAAAGAACTGAAAGAGCAGCTTCAAGAACTTCTGGATAAGGGTTTCATCCGCCCTAGCGTGTCCCCGTGGGGTGCGCCGGTATTATTTGTTAAAAAGAAATATGGTTCCATGCGAATGTGTATTGATTATAGGCAATTGAACAAAGTGACGAGTGAAGAACAAGTACCCTCTACCGCGCATAGATGATTTGTTTGATCGGTTACAGGGTGCGAGGGTGTTTTCTAAGATCGATCTTCGTTCAGGCTATCATCAGCTGAAGATCAGGGACTCGGATATTATGAAGACTGCATTCAGGACCCGATATGGTCATTATGAGTTTCTTGTGATGTCATTTGGGCTGACCAACGCCCCAGCAGCATTTATGCATCTGATGAACAGTGTGTTCAGGCCCTATTTGGATTCATTTGTGATTGTGTTCATTGATGGCATTCTAGTCCACTCCCGTAGTTAGGAGGAGCATGCTCAGCATTTGAGTATTGTGTTGCAGAGATTGAGGGAGGAGAAGCTATATGCTAAATTCTCCAAGTGCGAGTTTTGGCTCGAGTCCGTAGCATTTATGGGGCATGTGGTGTCTCGTGATGGTATTCAGGTTGATCCAAAGAAGATAGAGGCGGTGCAGAGTTGGCCTAGACAGTCCTTAGCTACAGAGATCAGGAGCTTTCTTGGCTTGGTGGGATATTATCGCCGGTTTGTTCGGGGATTTTCATCCATTGCTTCTTCATTGACTAAACTGGCTCAGAAAGGTGCACCATTCGTGTGGTCGGATGAGTGCAAGGAGAGCTTTCAGAAGCTCAAGACAGCTTTGACCACAGCTCCCGTGTTAGTATTGCCATCAGCTTCAGGTTCATATACTGTTTACTGTGATGCCTCGAGAGTGGGGATAGGTTGTGTGTTGATGCAGGAAGGTAAGGTGATTGCATATGCCTCTTGGCAGTTGAAGCCACATGAGAAGAACTATCCTGTTCATGATTTGGAGCTAGCCGCCATTGTTCATGCATTGAAGATTTGGAGGCACTATTTGTACGGTGTGTCTTGTGAGGTGTATACCGATCATCATAGTCTCCAGCACTTGTTTAAACAGAAAGACCTTAATTTGAGATAGCGGAGATGGCTTGAGTTGCTGAAGGATTATGACATTACTATATTATATCATCCGGGAAAGGCCAATGTGGTGGCCGATGCTTTGAGCCGGAAGGCGGTCAGTATGGGGAGCTTGGCATATATTCCAGCTGAGGAGAGGCCATTTGCTTATGATGTTCAGGTGCTAGCCAATCGGCTAGTGAGGTTAGATATTTCGGAGCCCAGCAGGGTATTGGCTTGTGTTGTATCTCGGTCATCTCTATATGATCGTATTCGTGAGCGCCAGTATGATGATCCACATTTGGCTGTCCTGAGGGACAGAGTTCAGCATGATGATGCTAGAGATGTCACCATTGATAGTGACGGCGTATTGAGGATGCAGGGCCGGATATGTGTGCCCAATGTTGATGGCCTTCGTGATTTGATTCTGGAGGAGGCCCATAGCTCGCAGTATTCTATCCATCCAGGAGCCGCGAAGATGTATCAATATTTGAAACAGCACTATTGGTGGAGAAAGATGAAAATGGACATTGTCAGACATGTAGCACGGTGCCTCAACTGTCAGCAGGTTAAGTACGAGCATCAGAGGCCCGGTGGTGTATTTCAGCGCATTGATATTCCCGAGTGGAAATGGGAGAGGATCACTATGGACTTTGTTACTGGACTCCCTCGGACGGCGAGGAAGTTTGATTCCGTATGGGTGATTGTGGATAGACTGACCAAGTCAGCTCACTTCATTCCAGTTAGTACTACCTACTCATCGGAGCGGTTGGCAGCGATCTTTATTCGAGAGATTGTTCGGTTGCATGGAGTTCTAGTATCTATCATATCCGACAGGGGTACTCAGTTCACTTCCCAGTTTTGGAGAGCATTTCAGCGAGAGATGGGTACACGGGTTGAGTTGAGTACAACATTTCACCCCCAGACAGACGGACAGTCTGAGCGTACTATTCAGATTCTGGAGGATATGTTGCGAGCATGTGTGATTGACTTTGGTGGTTCGTGGGACGAGTTCCTACCACTTGCTGAGTTTGCCTACAACAACAGTTATCAGTCGAGTATTCAGATGGCCCCGTACGAGGCATTGTATGGCAGACGGTGTAGATCCCCCGTGGGATGGTTTGAGCCTGGTGAGATTAGATTGATAGGGACTGAGTTAGTCCAGGATGCTCTGGATAGAGCAAAGTTGATCCAGGAGAGGCTTCGTACAACACAGTCTCGTCAGAAGAGTTATGCGGACCGTAGAGTTCGAGAGTTGTCTTTCATGGTTGGTGATAGAGTATTGTTGAAGGATTCACCTATGAAGGGTGTCACGAGGTTTGGGAAGAAAGGAAAGTTGAGTCCTAGGTACATTGGTCCTTTTGAGATACTCAGGAGGGTTGGAGAGGTGGCATATGAGTTGGCCTTGCCGCCCAGCTTATCTAGCGTTCATCCAGTATTCCATGTGTCTATGCTCCGGAAGTACATTGGAGATCCGTCTCATGTATTAGACTTCAGTACCATTCAGCTTGATGGTGATCTATCCTATGATGTGGAGCCTATTGCCATTTTGGGACGTCGGGTGAGAAAATTGAGGTCTAAGGAGATTGCATCAGTTAAGGTTCAGTGGAGAGGTCGACCCGTAGAGGAGGCCACTTGGGAGATCGAGCGGGAGATGTGGAGCAGGATATCCTCACTTGTTTGAGACTTCAGGTATATTTCTTGACCCGCTCGAGGGCGAGCGTTTGCTTAAGAGGGGGAGAATGTGACGACCCGGCCCGTCGTCACGGGAATTACCACCCCATTATGTTGTAAATTCATGTTTTATGCTTTTATATAAGTGCTAGAGTCTATCGGGTGATTTAGGAGTGATTTGGATTGAAAATGAGGCATATAGCCTTTTTGAAGGAAACTTGAATAAGAAAAGTCAACTTGGAGTTGACTATTTGGTTAGAGGGCTCGGAATCGGATTCGATGATTTGGTTAGTTCCGGGAGGTGATTTGTGACTTAGGGGAGCGATCGGAATTGAATTTGGAGGCCCGGTGTAGAAATAGGCTTGAATTGGCTAAGGTTGAATTTTGGCGAAATCCGAACGGTGAGTGAGATTTTGATCCGGGGGTCGGAATGAAATTCCGATAGTTGCAGTAGCTCCGTTAGGTGATTTTGGATGTGCCTACAAAATTTCAGGTCATTCGGACGTCGTGTGGTCGGGTTTTTGATGGAATGTGCAATTCGGAAGTTTTGAAGAAACTTAGGCTTGAATCCGTGTGTAATTGGTGATTTTGATGTTTAGGATGGTATTTTTATGATTGGAACAAGTTCGTATCGTGTTTTGGGGTATGTTGGTGGTTTTCGTTGGGGTCCCGGGGGCCTCGGGGTGAATCCGGACCATCATCCGGCATTTGGAAGCAAGAAAAGACCTGCTGTAATCTGCAGATCACTGGGCAGTGATTTGGCCTTCGCGTTCGCGAGGGCAAGGCCCGCGTTCGTGTAGGCCAGGTTCAGCACGCTTCGCGTTCGCGAGGGAGGTATCGCGTTCGCATATTGGAAAGGCTGGGAAGCATCGCGAACGCGTGGGTGAAGGTCGCGTTCGCGTGGGTCTAGGCCGCGTTCGCGAAGAAGGATTTGGCGAGGCCACGCGTTCGCGTGGGAGACTACGCGTTCGCGTAGAGTAAAAATCCGGAGCTGGGAAGTTGACCTTCGCGGACGCGTGAAGGTGTGACGCGTTCGCGATGAGGAAGAGGAAAAAGGCATCGCGTTCGCGTGAGTGGCGTTGCGAACGCGATGAAGGAAATAGGCTGGCAGTGAATTAAAAACCAGAACTGGTCAGTCACGGGTTTAATACCCAAAACCTCCATTTTTGAGTTCAAAGAGAAGAAATTGACGGGAGATTGCTGGGAAATCATCGGGGTTTCGTTGGAGGTAAGTTTTGTGGCTTAATTACGTCATTTTAACATGAAATCATTGGTTAAATTTCTGTAAATGAAAGATTAAAGGTGGGTTTGAGCCCTAGGCCTAAATTGAAGAAAAACACGGATTTGAGTGGGCAAATGGAGTCCGATTTTGGTAAATTTTATATGCCTAGACTCGTATCGAGATGAGGATCCCGAATATGTGACTTTTGTAATTTTTCGAGAAGTGTACTGAAAGTCGGGTTTTGACAACTTTGGGAATTTTGATGTAAATTGAGTTGTATTGATTGGGTGTCGTCCCATTGGCCTAATTTGTTGTGTTTCTACTGTATTTGACCAGATTCTACGCGCACGGAGCTTGATTCTCGTGGCAAGGGCATTGCGGAGTAGTCATCGCGCCGAATTGAGGTGAGTAATAGATGTGGGTGATGACCAGCGGGTTCGAAAACCCGGTATACCACTTTGTGACGCTGTATAGCGGCGAGACACATACTCTCTTGTGAGTGCGGGGTCGATTGTGAGTGGGGACTATGGCTTAGTCCGACTTGTTGATACTGTGTTATGACATTGGCTATTCTTGAGCCGTCAAACCTCCTTCTCGGATGGTTGCATACTATATATTGAGATATTGGCCACTCTTGAGCCGAGGAACCCCCATCTTGGGCGGTTGAGTATATTTGTGGGCCGTGAGCCAGTTATTGGATCCCGTGAGGATCGTTATCATTGTCTTATCATATTGACATATTAGTTACTACCAGTCCATAGCTATTTCTGTTATCATGCTATTTCCAATCTCTGGAACTTGGTATTATTGTTTTCCAACTGAAAAATGATAAAAAGGTTTTCAAAACTACTTTTGAGCCTCCGAGGCTGTATTTGCATATTAGCTGACTGGTAGTGGATCGGGCTGCGCGCCGCAGCAGTATATATGTTGGATCGGACTGCACGCCGTAGTGATATTGTGCTTGGGCTGTAGGAGCCCCTCCGGAGTCTGAACCCCCACAGTGAGCACGGGTACCCAAATTGGATCGGGCTACGCGCCGTAGCGGTCATGTCATGCATTGCATTGCATTTAGCTACATCTGCTAGTTGTTATACTGTTTTGCTGGTACTTGTTGGTACAGGTACAGTCGATATTGATTCTGTGACAGGGTATTTGATTACACCTTTACATAGTGCTTTATTGCGGATTTCTTATCTGCGCTGTCTTACCCCTGTTTATTACCACTGAGTCTGGCAGTACTCATTTTACTCCCTGCACCTTGTGTGCAGATCAAGGTACCTCTCAGCAGTGATCCAGTGGCTGTGCGAGGCGACATTTATGGATATTCGAGGTAGCTGCAGAGTCCGCAGGACCCGATATTCCTTCTTACTGTCTCTTGATTTTGTATTGACTTTTCTTTCCGCACTTGGTATCTTGTAAACCTTTATACACTCATGTTCGGTAGAGGCTCATGACTCTTGACCCTTCGGTTTATGGGAGTTCGTACATTATGGGACTTGGTTCCCCGTTTTACGTTATATGTATCGCTGTTATTTCATGAATTAATATGCTCAAATGGGCTAAAGAGATCTTCTAGCTCCGTGGTTGATATTGATAGGTCAGGCTGGCTTAGCAATGTGCTGGGCGCCATCACGACCGGATTTGGGGTCGTGACAAAAGCTACCCTTTGCTCTCATGGGTTACCGCACAACAGTGCGTACTTCTATCGGAACCACACCTTATTCACTGGTGTACGGGACAGAGGCTGTTATACCCGCAGAAGTAGAAATACCGTCATTACGGATCATAGCTGAAGCTGGAATAGATGACGATGAATGGGTAAAAGCTCGGCTGGAACAATTAAGTCCGATTGATGAAAATAGATTGGCGGCAGTTTGCCATGGGCAGTTGTATCAACGAAGAATGGCAAGAGCATACAATAAGAAGGTGCGTCCTCGGAAGTTTAAAGTCGGACAACTCGTATTGAGGTGTATCTTACCGCATTGGGCCGAGGCAAAGGGCAAGTTTGCGCCAAATTGGCAGGGACCATTTGTAGTATCGCGGGTGTTGTCCAATGGGGCATTATATTTAACAGATGTTGAAGGAAAGTGCGTAGAGACTGCTATCAATTCAGATGCGGTCAAAAGATACTATGTATGATTTCTTTTCAATTGTATGTTTTGTATTTTGTTGTGATTTTGGAATTGAAATGACGAAGGCGTTTTATTGTCCATCCAAACACTTTATCCATTGACTACCCCTTTGAGCCTTAATGAATACATTATTTCATATCCCTCTCTTGGAATCGCTTATAGCGCAATAAGGAAATTGACGATTAAAATTGGCAAAATGGAAACTGATAAAAAAATAAGAGAAAAAAAAAAGAAAGAGAAGAAAAAGACAAGAAATCGGGAAAAAGTCAAAAAGAAATCCATCTAACTAATGAAGTTGGATGAACTACGTCTGACTTGATCCCGAAAAGGTACGTAGGCAGCCTCTCTGAGGTTCAGTCACAAGAAGAAAAAATCCAAAAATTCCCCACATATTAAAACTGGGGCAGAAGTTATGTTGAATAAATTCCGAGAGTTGTAAATATTTTTGAACCCCTCGTAATATTTTGAGCCTTTATACCTTTATTTCTTAACACATCCAAAAGCCACGTTATATTCCAAAGAAAGACCTTCTGATCAATTCCAAAGTGATAACAGATGCAATGAAGGAGGAGCAAGACAACGGATAATACCCGTAGTACAGAAAACAAAATACAAAAGGAAAAAATGAAAAATAAAAAAAAATGAGAGAGTCTCATCGGTGAAAACCTTAACCGGCACTGTGAGGCGACTGTGAGTTTGAGAGAAATAAAATGAGAGAGTCTCATCAGTGAAAACCTTAACCGGCACTGTGAGACGATTGTGAGGTTGAGAGAATAAATGAGAGAGTCCTATTGGTGAAAACCTTTCGAGGCACCGTAGGTCGATCGTAAGGATTTCCGAATAGAGAAAAGGCAACAAAAAATAGTATCGGTTTGGGTTGAAGATAATTCGGAGTCAGAATAACGATTGGAACGAACTGGGTCAGAGTCTAAATACATGGCATGGTCAGCAGAATCAGCAAACGAATACCCAGATAAGTTCTATCATCTTTCCAAAACACCCTTACCTTCTTTCATTTTTCTGCATTTCATTGTTTATCTTTTGAGAGCTAACTACCAGCTCATGATGATGAAAGCTGAAACAACACTGGATCAAAAAGAAAGAAGAGTTGGGGAGAAAATAAAGAAGTTTGGCAAACATGGCCAAAGGAAAAGAAAACGAAACAAAAAGGAAAAAGTAAGAAAATACAAGAAGAGTTTGCAGAAGATAGGCAGCTGAAAAAGCCACACAGCAGGAGAAAAAGCAAAAGAGGAAAGCAATAAGAGGCAGGGAAGGCAGATGCCAGTTGCCAGCAGTTTATATCTAATAAATTTTGTTTCATGATTCATGCAGGAACAAATTGTCATTGTTCACTTTAAAGTGAATGTGACCAATGTAAAAAAAAATAGAAAACGCTAAAAAGAGAAAGTTCGCCAATAAGTGGAGAAATTCACAGGTGAGAGACAATTGGTCAAAGAAAATACCAAAAAGAGGAAGGTAGCATCTTTAAAATCCATTTCCCGGTCATCACGCTGCGGGAATACTTTTCTGCATTGCACGTTTAATTTCAGTTAGGCGCACACCTTCTAACATGGGAATACTTTTCTACATTGCACGTTTAATTTATGTTAGGCGCCCACCTTCTAACACGGGAATACTTTTCTGCATTGCACGTTTAATTTCTGTTAGGCGCCCACCTTCTAACACGGGAATACTTTTCTGCATTGCATTGCATGTTTAATTTCTGTTAGGCGCCCACCTTCTAACACGGGAATACTTTTCTGCATTGCACGTTTAATTTCCGTTAGGCGCCCACCTTCTAACACGGGAATACTTTTCTGCATTGCACGTTTAATTTCTGTTAGGCACCCACCTTCTAACACGGGAATACTTTTCCGCATTGCACGTTTAATTTCTGCTAGGCGGCCACCTTCTAACACAGGAATACTTTTCTGCATTGCTCGTTTAAGTTTTGTTAGGCGCCTACCTTCTAACACGGGAATACTTTTCTGCATTGCACGTTTAATTTCTGTTAGGCGCCCACCTTCTAACACGGGTATACTTTTCTGCATTGCACGTTTAATTTCTGTTAAGCGCCCACCTTCTAACGCGGGAATACTTTTCTGCATTGCACGTTTAATTTCCGTTAGGTGCCCACCTTCTAACACGGGAATACTTTTTTGCATTGCACGTTTAATTTCTGTTAGGCGCCCACCTTCTAACACGGGAATACTTTTCTGCATTGCACGTTTAATTTCTGTTAGGCGCCCACCTTCTAACACGGGAATACTTTTCTGCATTGCACGTTTAATTTCTGTTAGGCGCACACCTTCTAAAACGGGAATACTTTTCTGCATTGCTCGTTTAATTTCTGTAAGGCGCCTACCTTCTAACACGGGAATACTTTTCTACATTGCACGTTTAATTTCTGTTAGGCGCCCACCTTCTAACACGGGAATACTTTTATGCATTGCACGTTCAATTTCTGTTAGGCGCCCACCTTCTAACACGGGAATACTTTTCTGCATTGCGCGTTTAATTTCTGTTAGGCGCCCAACACGGGAATACTTTTCTGCATTGCATGTTTAATTTCCGTTAGGCGCCCACCTTCAAACACGGGAATACTTTTCTGCATTGCACGTTTAATTTCCGTTAGGCGCCCACCTTCTAACACGGGAATACTTTTCTGCATTGCACGTTTAATTTCTGTTAGACGCCCACCTTCAAACATGGGAATACTTTTCTGCATTGCACGTTTAATTTCTGCTAGGCGCCCACCTTCTAACACAGGAATACTTTTCTGCATTGCATGTTTAATTTCTAATAGGCGCCCACCTTCTAACAAGGGAATGCATTTCTGCATATCTACTTCTCACAATTTTTGGTTTATGTTAGCCAAAAGTCCACACTGGGGCAGAAGAAAAGTTTGTTGTTTTTGTTTTGTTTTGAGTAGGTTTCAGCTCGAGGACAAGAAGTACCATTGAAAGTCAAAAAAAAAAGGAAAACAAGAAAGAAAATCAACAAAAAAAAGAGGGTCGGCATCAAAGAAAATTAACAAAAAGAGATTCGGCATCACAAAAAATCAAGAAAAGGAGAAGAAGAAGCAAACAAAAGCTAAATTAGGAACAATTGTAATTGTAGGATCATAGCTTAGAATAGCTTCTTCATTTTACATTTTTCCCCCTGGTGTAATAAGGAGTAAGTCGGCAGGTCTCAACAGTGTCAGTGCAACAGTGAGTCTGGTAGTTTTAAACTTTCAGACCTTCCCGAACTACACTGACCTGATTCCTGTTTAGCCCAGGATATGTAGGCAACCTCTAAAGCGAGGTGCGGTCAAAAGGTTTTCAAAAATGCTTTTACGGAATGTGCCAATGTGCAAAAATCTCTCATTACTGCTCACTTGTCTTTGCACTAAAACTCTTCGTGTTCCCGAGCAAAGAGGGGCAGCTGTGAGCACGTGATTTTTGCACCGGGCAAAACCGTTCAAAAATTAAAATAAATATGTTATTGAGTGCAATTACATGCTTTGTTTGAAATTAGCTGCACTTTGTGTGTTTGAATAATTAGAAATTAGAGAAAATCAAAAAAAATAGGTTAAGTAATTAATTTGTTTAATTTGTGTAGTGAAAATTAGGGAAAAATAGTAGAAAAATTGCAAAAAATACTAAATAATTAGAGTAAGTAGGAAATTAGGTTTTTATAATATTCCATAAAAGAAAAGAAAAAAATACAAAAGAAAATACATAAAAATAATTAAAACACGGAAAATCAAAAAATATTGGTGGTGTAATAAGCTTGGGCCAATTTGAATTGAATTTGGAGGCCCAAGCACTTAAGCCCAAGGGGGATCCGGTCCAGGGTTCAAGCTGAAGAGATCTTGGCCGTTCAATTCCATTGATCCAACGGCCAAGGGTTAAGTCCGGATAAATTCAAAGGGTAAGGGTGAGAGGCAATCTTCGCCGTTCATCTAGGTTCAATCCAAAGGTCCGAATAATTAGCGGAGTGGGTTTAATTAATTAAATATGAGATCAAATCTCAATCGTCCGCTTAAGATGATCGGACGGTCAATAGCCTGAGTCTTATTTATAACGATACGGCATCGTTTTAGTAACGCTAACGACAGCCGTTGATCTCCATCAATTGGACAACCTGGATTACATCAACCCCCTCGCCTATATAAGGCATTGGTCCGAACAGCCGGCCATTTTTTTTAATCTCTTAACCCAGCCGCCCCAAGCCCCTCTCTTCTCTCCTCTTCACATCTTCTTCAACCTTAGGAAACCCTAGCCAGCAAATGGCGGCCACCACCCACCACGGTGGTCGCCGGCCCCTCTAACCCCTCCTCTCTTCTTTTCCTTCTTCTTTTTCTTCTTCTCCATCAAAACTCCAAGAACAGACCCCCTGCTTTTGAAACTCCGATCACCGGAACTCCACCGGTGACCGCTCAAACAACGAACCACCGCCCTAAACCAACGCCATTCGATTCGTCTTTACCTGATCTATCCAACCATACCACCCACGACCCTCGAATCTCCCTGGAACTTCTCGAATATCCTAAAAAGGGTCGCCGGAAACCTAACTCCGGCGACTCCAAAAATCCAACCTTCAAGACTTTACCTTTCACCCTTCCCAAATACCCCTCTTCAAGCAAGAACTTGAAAGACTTCACCTTGAAGTCTGAAAGAAAGAACCATAAAAATGAGAAAAAGAAAAGAAAAATGAAAAAAAAAAAAGAAGAAGCAAGGGAATAAGAAGTCTGAAAAGAGAGTAAAAAAAAAGAGAGGAAATGGAAGCTCAGGGGACCGGCACTGCAAGCTAAGTCCCCCCCTCTCTCTATATGCTTGTTTGTTTTCCTTTGTCTGTTCATTTCATGTTTTCTGCTATTTTGTTATATCTTGATGTTTTTGATTTTTGTTTTGTTTCTCTGGTTTAAAAGATTCGTCCTGATTTCACTTTTCTTCTTCATCTCCTATGAATATTGTGGTTCCTGATTTGATAGCTTTCAATATCTTAGTTGCTTTTCTTTTCTGTTTCTTTGCATGTATAATTTTGGTTTTAGGCTTAGCCGTTTGATTCTCATTCTCCTTCATTTCATGTTTTATACTAGGGTTTTCCTTTAATGATGATTTATATCACCTCTTATGTTTTTTCATTTGCATTTTGGTGATTGCTTGTCTTTCTGTTACTTGGCATGATGGATTTTAGAATTGTTCTTCACTCCTTCTTCATGTCTTTTCCTGTTCCTCATCTTCATCTTATCCATCACACGTCTATATTAGATTAGGGTTAGTATTTGGAAAGTTTTAGATTTAGTAAGTTATGGCTATTATCATTCCTGTTTTACTATGTTAGAACCAAATCATAATAGTTTAATTGTTCTTGTGTTTAGATAGGCTGTGTTCCAATTCTCTTGATTGCTTTGTGGGATTCACTCCTAATGTGTCTATGCCAAATGAACTTTGAGTATGTTTTGAGTCTTTCAGTGAGTCATTCAACATAAGATGTTTCTAACTAAGCCTGTTCAAAGTTAATTGGCACTTTGCTATTAAAAATTAAGTTTATAAAGTCTAATTGATTGAGATTCAACAATACTTAACCTTTCCTCTGAGTTTTGATTAGTTGGTGGACAAATTTGATTTCATCTGGCTATGTGTGCAATTATCTGTTGAAATGGCTATGTTTGCAATGGTTCTGTGTTAGTGAACATTGTTAATACCTATCATACTTAGGTGAATTGGTTATAGCTGTTAGTATTAGGTTCCATTGAAAATGGCTAGTTTCTAAATAGGTTAAAACTGAAAAATCACAAAAATAGGCTACAAATTAAATAAGTGACCAAGAGTGGTCAATTTTGCAATTGACCTACTCTGCTAGGTCCCTCACACACTGGCCAACACTTAAAGATGGTTAGTTGTGTAATAATTGGCTTACTCTACAAATGCAGACTTGCCTAGGCTCTGTTTGAGCCTTGAACCTTAGGTGGCTAGGTCTGCAAAGACTTTAGTCCAGCCTATGTTCAGCAATTGGGCTTTAGTTGCCCAGGCAAAGTCTCAACTTGAGACTGGCCATTAGTTTAATAGTTTGATTGCTTTAATTAAGCAGGCTAGTCCTGCAAATTAGTTTAATTAACTTTAATTGAACAAAGATAGGTTATTAGGCAATAATTGACCTAAGAGTGGTCAACTTTGCAAAGGTTGAGCAACTCTATAAGGTCCTAACACACCAGCCCACCTCAAAAGGGACTGGTTGTGCAAAACTGGCTAAGTCTGCAAACGCAGACTTGCCCGGGCTCTTTTTTGAGCCCTGAACATTAAAGTGGCCAGGCCTGCAAAGGCTTTGGGCCCAACTATGTTTGGTAATTGGGTTCACTTGCCCATGCTAAGTTTCAACTTGAGACTGGCCATTAATTAAATAGTTTAATAAATAATAAAGCAAGCTAGCCCTGCAGATTAGTTCAGTTAGCTTAAAATAGACTAAAAGAGGCTAAAATTGAAATAGTTCCCTAATAATAGAACTGGCCAGCCCTTAAATACCAATGCAAGGGCTGGCCATTAGTTAAATAAGTCCCAAAATTCTGAAAACCTGACCTAGGTAGGTCGGGTAATTCAGCTATGCCTTAAGGGCATATAGGGAACTTGAATTGGTAAAATAGTGAATAGTTTGAAACATAAGAGGGTAAGGGAGTCATTTGTACCCCTAATTTCTGCAATTTTGCAGATATTTAAGGGTATAATGGTCTCCCTAAAAAGGAAAATCAGTAAAAATCCCTAACCTTTAAGGTTACATTGGTAAAAAGCCCTAAAAGGAATCTTTTAGAACCTTCCAGCACATGCTGGAAGGGTTTTTCATAACTGAAATGGGGGCCAAAGTGTAAAGGGGATAATTTTAAGAGGGGGAGAAGTGGGATCTAATCCCATACTTTCTCCCCAAGTCTTCATCCCCTCCATTCCTATATATACTCCCAAAAATAGTGAAATAGGGGCTGGCTTTTGATAAGAAAAGTTCAGAGAAAATATAGTAATATAGTAATAGTTCTCCTGCATTTTTTCGAGTGAGAGTATCTGGTTCAGTCGCTTGTGTTTGTGGTTTTCTGCTCGAGTTTGCTCGGAGTTCTATCTGCTTGTTTTGTGGTTTCCCGTTTGTTTGGGATTCATCCTACACTGTTGCATTGTTGTTCGAGTCTTGCTGTGTTTATTGCTTATCCCCTAGTACTCATCGGCTTCTCTATTTGATTCAGGTACACTACTGTCCAATTGAAGCTGTATTGATGATTTTGATGAAATAAAAATGAAGATCCAGATTATGATATATGCTTTAATGTAGTTTTTGTAGTTTAATGTTATTAGTTTAAGTTGTAACTTATTTATTGTAGTAGTATGTAGTAGCTGAAAAATAAAAATCGAACAAATCATGTAATAGATAGCATATGATGGTAGTATAGTAGCAGTAGTATATCCTTAGTTTAATTTGGTAAAAAGAAAAACCTTAAAACATGGGTTAGAATATTAGTCTCAAAAATCAGTAGTTAATCATGCATAAGTCAATGAGGCATTCACACATAGGTGTTCGAAGTTTGATTAATGAATTTTTGTTCACATGCTCTGTTAATTTTAAGGGAATAGAAAATTCAGATTTAGTAAGTTTTGGAGTTGAAATGACTAGGCTACGTAGTAACTTAATTAGAACTAGACTCGGGGATTTAAAAGGCCCATCCACAATGAAACCAGTGATATAGTTAAACATTTGTAAATAAATTGCTTAGTTTCTATTTTGATATTGTAAATAATTAATTGAATCACTTTAATTCAACCTGATCTTGTAGGCAAGTAAGCGGTGTCCCTAAATATTTTGATCAGTAAACAATTAGACATTAGTATAAAACTTTGGTTGTAAATTGGCTTGAAGACAGTCTGTTGAGTTCAAGTGTATTGATAATTTGATTTAGAGTTAGCAATTTATCTATTAACTTTCTTTTTCTGATAAATAAAAGTAATTCCATTTCATTCTCAATTCTAAGTGTCTGTTCTATTATGAATTCTGTATTATCCGTTTGCTATTGTTACCTTAACTCTGGTATGGGCCTGTTATACAGCGAAGGCCTGGACTGTGCTCGTGAATCTGCTCGGCCATTAAGCCTAATACTGATCCAGGTCATTAAGGCCTGGAGTTATGTGGTGATGTCTTGAATATTACTCCAAAATCCTAGGCCCGACGGAGAAAGAAAATATACGGGCCTAGAATGCTTAGTATTAGAAATCGGTTAAGGGAAAAACAATATATAGCAAATATAGTTGAACAAAAATAGGATCGAACCTTTAATAAATAATTGGGACGAGCCTCGCATAACGTTAAACAAGCGGGGCCCCATTTTAGTAATGAAATAATTTATAATAGATTCGGGAAGGCTAATAGCGAATTCCATAGCCTCTCCCAAAAGATTTAAAAGCCGATAGACATTATTTTGGGCACGATTTAACGTACTTTCCTATGAACGAGTGTGCACTTGGTGCGACTCAAATCCCAAATCCCGGCAAAGCCGAAATGTACTAAAAGTCACAGGCGTACTGGTTGCCGTGTGACTCGATGTGTGTTTTTGCAATGTCGCAAATTCTTCAAAATATCAGAAGCAAAAGCACATACTTTTTGTTAAAATCTATATTGGGTCAAACAAGAGTCGAGAACGATAATTGAACGACCGTGCTAAAACCACGGAACCCGGGAATGCCTAACACCTTCTCCTGGGTTAACAGAGTTCCTTAACCAGATCTTTGTTTCGCAGACATTCTTGAAAGAGTCAATTTCCTCGGATTCGGGATTAACCGGTGACTTGAGACACCATTATTATCTCAAGTGGCGACTCTGATTTTTAAAACAAAAAATCCCGAACCGATTGTCCTTAAATTGGAAAAACTCCTTCTTCTATGCTATTATATCCGTCTCGGGTATTTGAACATCCAGGTATACCCTATAAGCGTATTTATATGCTATTTCCTAAAGTGGGGTAGTAAAAAGGGAGGTGTGACACTAATGGGCAACCATGTTACAGCCGAAGTATTAGGAAAAGGAACAACTGAAATCAACTTTACATCTGGGCAGAATCTGACTCTTCTGAATGTACCCATGTTCCTAAAATTATAAAGAACTTGATTTCTGCTAGTTTACTTTCTAACAGAGGTTTCAAAATTGTAATTGAGTCTGATCATGTTATTGTGTCTAAGAGTGGTCTATTTGAAAAAAAAGGGTATCATTGTGATGGCATGTTCAAACTAAGTGTTAATGCAATAAATTAAGCTTCTTATTATACCATTGTGTCTGGTTCCTATTTATGGCATGCTTGATTAGGCCATTTAAATTTTGGTTCTATAAATTATATGTCAAAAAATGGTTATATCTTTGAACATGGAAGCAAGTGTTAAATATGTTTACAAGAAAAAATAACTAAGAAACCATTTCGTAAACTTGAAAGATTTACAGAATTATTACACTTAGTGCATTCTGACTTATGTAAATTAAATGGAGAATTAACTAGAAGAGGTAAAAGATACTTCATCATGTTTATAGATGATTTTTCTAGATTCACATATATTTATCTACTTAGAACAAAATATGAAGCGTTTCAAAAGTTTAAGGAATTTAAGTCAGTTATAGAAAATCAAAAGAATAGGAAAATAAAAATTATTCGAAGTGATAGAGAAGGTGAATACTTTTCCACTGAATTTAGTATTTTCTGTGAAGAGCATAAAATAATACATCAAACTAGTGCTACTTATACACCATAACAAAATTCATTGGCGGAAAGAAAAAATAGAACTTTAGTAGACATGGTTAATTCTATGTTATTAAATGCACATTTACCGCGCAATCTATGGGTGAAGCACTACTTACTGCTTGTCATATATTGAATAGAGTGCCTTCAAAAAGTGTTCATGTTTCACCTTATGAACTTTGGAATGGTAGAAAACCTAATAAATGTTATTTTAAAATATGGCGGTGTATATATTTTTATAGAGTTCCCGATCACCAAAGAACAAAATTGAGACCTAGAGGGATTAAAAGTATTTTTGTTGGATATGCTGAAATTTCAAAATAATATAGATTGCTTGATCTAGAATCTAATGTTATAGTAGAATCTATTCATGTCAAACTTTTAGAAAAAATATTCATTAATGATATTGTTGATGAGCAGTTGATTGTACAAAATCAAAGTAGTTAAGATACACAAAAGATGTCACAATCTGAAATAATTTTAAATAAAAGGATAAGTTACAATACTCAGTTAGAGCATAGAAGAAGCCAAAGAGATAGAAAAGAAAAAACCCTTGATACAAAATTTATATCTTCAGGATCTTTAGTTTTTCTTGTAGAGGGAGATAGAACTAAATTCTGTAATAAGATGCCTTTTTTGTTTAATATAAGAGAAGATCTTAGAACATACAAAGAAGCCATGTCTTCTAGAGATGTTGGTTTTTGGAAAAAGGCAATTAATGATGAAATGGACTCAATAATGTCTAACAACACTTGGAATTTAGTTGATTTGCCTGTTGGATCCAAATTTACAGGTTGTAAATGGGTATTCAGGAGAAAATATAATATAGATGGTTCTGTACAGACCTTCAAAGCAAGACTAGTTGCAAAGGGCTTCACGCAAAAAGAATGTGTTGACTACTTTGATACATATCCTCCAGTTGCATGAATAACATCTATTAAAGTTTTTTTTTATCATTGGCATATATATATATGATTTATACGTACATAAAATGGATGTTATTAAATAGAAATTTAAGCGAAGAAATATATATGAAACAACCCAAAGGATTTGTTCTTCCTGGTAATGAACATAAAGTTTGTAAGCTTATAAAGTCTCTCTATGGCTTGAAACAAGCACAAAAATAGTGGCATGAGTTTGATTGTATAATATTATCAAATAGTTTCGCACATAATCAGTCAGACAAATGTATTTACTTTAAGTTTACAGAAGATTATGGAGTTGTTATTTGTTTTTATGTCGATGACATGTTAATTTTTGGTATGAACATGCTTGAAATTTCTGAAACTAAGAAATATCTAACTTCAATCTTTAAAATGAAAGATTTGAATGAAGTAGATACTATCTTAGGTATCAAGATTCAAAGAAGTGATAAAAGAGTAATTTTATTGCAAATTCATTACATTGATAAGATTTTTACCAAGTTCAGTCATTTGGGCATAGTGGAGTCTAAAACTCCATATCATACAAGCATCAAACTTACTGAAAATACGGGAAGAACTGTTGCTCAATTAGAGTATGCAAGTGCAATTGGCAGTTTGATGTATGTTGTGCACTGCACTAGGCCTGACATAGCATTTGCCGTTTGTAAACTTTCATGGTTTACAAGTAATCCAAGTAATATTCACTTGAAAGCTATAATTAGAATACTTGGATATTTGTAGAGAACAAAACAATTAGGTATTTGTTATAATGGATTTCCTACCGTATTAGAAGGATATTCTGATGCGAATTGGGTAACAAATATACATAATTATAAGGCTACTTTAGGTTGGATATTTACTTTGAGGGGCGGTGCCATTAGTTGGGAATCCAAGAAACAAACTTGCATTTCTCATTCCACTATGGAATACGAGTTCAATGCACTAGCAGCTGCCGGAAAAGAAGCGGAATGGCTTAGAAATATGGTACTAGATATAAAATTGTGGCCACAACATATGCTAGATATTTCAATATTTTGTGATAGTGAGCCTACTATGTGTGTAGCTCATACCAAAATGTATAATAGAAAATCAAGACATATAAGTTTAAGGCATGCATATATAAGAGAATTAGTTACAAATGGAACTATAGCTATTGTGTATGTGAGATCAAACAAGAATCTGGTAGATCCACTTACAAAGGCAATAAATAGAGATACAGTACAACAAACTAGTGAAGCAATGGGGCTAAAAATCTTAAATTAATCACAAGCGATGGGAACCCAACTTTGAGTTAGTATACAATCCAACAATATAAGTTCAATGGGTAATAACAAGTTTCTTGTGTGATTTAAGCATGAATCTTCTCAATTAGAGCCTAAATTCCTATGTACTGTTTACTATTATGAGAAGAATTTAGGAGTTGTTCAATGTCTTTAATAACAGGGGCATAATGACAAACTTCCAAGTGCATATTGTTACAAGAACGAGGGTGAATTAATTGTTAATGGAATTATCAAATGTTTGTAGTAACAGAAACAAAGTCGATTTCCACCTATATGAATATTGAGGTGGTTCCACTTCTAACAAGATTTAAAAAGTTGATCTTGTAAATATTCATGAATTTTGATTAGCACATGGCCATATGTCACGACCCTAGTTCACCAATTGTGAACATGTCGTGATGGCACCCAGTCTCCCCAAGACTAGGTAAGCCTAACACGTTGCGGAATATATAAGTTATAAATACTTAAATAAGAAACAACGGAAAAATAACATAAAAGATATGTAATCCGTGCCGCTTGGCACATACATCCGTCACACAATGAATAAAACACTACCAAGATCCGGAACCCCACGGTAACACAGACTAAAAGGGAAATACAACTGTGGCTCTATGTGTGAAGAGTATCTAACAACGAAATGAAGAAAAATGTCAACTAGTAATACTAGAATAGAAGGGAAGCTTCCGGATCCGCGGACGTAGCAGATCATACCTCGAAGTCTCCCAGAAAGCTGCGGAATCACCTAGTACGAGCCTGCTCTGATGTACCTGGATCTGCACAACAAAAGTGTGCAGAAGAGTAGTATGAGTACACCACGGCGGTACTCCGTAAGTGCCAAGCCTAACCTCGATGGAGTAGTAACGAGGAAGGTCAGGGCCCTACCGAGAAATAATAACATAATGATAATAAAAATAATATCGAGCAGTTCAAATGATAATAATTTCCGAAATAACAACATTATGATGATTACTGCAACTGTCTACAATTAAGCTAACAACAAATAACCAACTCAAATAAACAAATCCAAGATCTGTGGGAATTGAACCCACAGTCCCATTCTCAGTACCTCTGGGTCTCCGGGAATCGAACCCGCAGCCCATGTCTCAATAATATCTCAATAACTCAGGATCTCCGGGAATCGAACCCGTAGTCCCTACCAATACCTCAGGATCTCGGGAATCGAACCCGTAGTCCCTACCAATAACTCAGGATCTCGGGAATCGAACCCGTAGTCCCTACCAATATCACGCCGGGTCTCTGGGAATCGAACCCACAGCCCTGGGTCTCCGGGAATCGAACCCGCAGTCCACAAGCACAACCAATAAAGGAATCCACAGAGAGAATAATTATGCTTAACTATAACTTCACCGAAAAATAGTACCAATAATTAACAAGGAGTTCAAATAAAGCAATTAGGCAACTAAACAGTTAAGTGCTACCTAATCATGCTCTTCTAACCACTACCGGGTAAAAATATCAAATTAACAGCCAAAGACAGAAATATCACTCATCGAATATTTTTAATAAAGTACGTATTCAACAACCAGCGCATGTACACGCCCGTCACCTCGCGTACAAGGCATTTAAACTATCACATAATATCCTAGGGGTGAAAATTCCCCCACACGAGGTTAGACAAGCCACTTACCTCAATTCCGGTACAAAACCGCTAAGAAATAACCCTCTTGCCGCGAATGTCGGCCTCCACAAGTGTAGTATCTGATAAAAACCAATAGAATCACATCAAAATAGGCCAATTGGGCATTACCCAATCAAATTAACTCAAAATACACCAAAACCCACAAGTTGCCAAAACCCCACTTTCGGTACGCTTATCGAAAAATCACGAAAATTATATATTCGGGTTCCTTATCTCAATACGAGTCCGTGCATATAAAATTTATCGAAATCGGACTCCGTTTGCCCATTCAAATCAAAGATTTTCTAACATTTAGGCCTATGGCTCAAACCCACCTTTAATCTTCCAATTTTAGTGAAATAATCATGGATTTCATGATAAACCAACGAATTAAGGTCAAGAAACTTACCCTCGATGATTTCCCGGTGATATCCCAGCGTTTCCCCTTCAATTCCCTCTCTTGGAGCTCAAAAATGGCATTTTTGATTTATGGGTCGCGGCTGAAATGTTTCTGGACTTAAGTCACTGCCAGACATTTTTACTCTATGCGATCGCATGATACCTGTTGCGATCGCATAGAACAAATTTTGACCCTAGCCAAACTACTCTATGCGATCGCATAGTCCTCAATGCGATCGCAATACTCACCAAAATATACCTATGCGATCGCATGCCCTGCTCCGCGATCGCATAGAACAAAAGCTGGACCTGGGACCCCTCTTCTCTATACACTATGCGATCGCATAGGACTGTACGCGATCGCAGAGAACAACTTTCCAGAACTATGCGATCGCATATCCATGCCCGCGATCGCATAGAACAAATACTTGGCCTCTCCAAAACCTTCTATGCGATCGCATCAGCCCATTGCGATCGCATAGAGCATTCGTCTGCAGCACATACCAGCAGTTAACAGCATTTCTAAAATGCATGAAATAGCCCGATTGGACCCCCGGATTCATCCCGAGACCCCGGGGATCCCAACGAAAACCACCAATCTATTCCAAAACATGATTCGAACTTATTCTAATCATCAAAACACGTCTAGCAACATCAAAACCCATAATTCACATCGAATTCAAGCCTAAATTTCTTAAAACTTTCCGAATTGCACATTCGATCTAAAACCCGACCAAACGATGTCCGAATGACCTGAAAATTTGCGGACATATCCAAAATCACATAACGAAGCTACAGAAATTGTCGGAATTCCATTCCGACCTCCGGATCAAAATCTCACCTATCGTTCGGATTCGCCAAAATTTCAACCTTCGGCATTTCAAGCCTAATTGAGCTACGGACCTCCAAAATACATTACGAACGCGCTCCCAACCCCGAAATCACCTAACGGAGCTAATGGAACCATCGGATTTCCGTTCCGAGATCGTCTTAACACTGTTCCGGCTACGGGCCATTTTCTAGCTTCAAAGCTCTTATTTAGGGACTAAGTGTCCCAAAATGCTCAAATTTTCAGAACCGACTCTCCCGGCAACCCAAAAAGGCAGAAATGAACTTAGGGGAACAGTTAAGTTAGGGATTGGGGCGTAATTTTCTAAAACGACCGGTCGGGTCATTACATCTTCCCACACTTTAAGATTCGTTCGTCCTCGAACGAGCATAGAAAACATACCTGGAGTAGTGAAAAGATGAGGGTACTGGCTGCGCATATCCTGCTCAGTCTCCCAAGTCGCCTCCTCGACCGGCTGGCCCCGCCACTGAACCTTTACCGAAGCGATGTTCTTTGACCTTAGCTTTCTGACTTGCCTGTCTAGAATGGCTACTGGCTCCTCAACATAAGACAGATCCTTGTCTAGTTGAACAGATGTGAAATCCAACACATGCGACGGGTCACCATGGTATCTCCGGAGCATGGAGACATGAAATACGGGGTGAACTCCGGCTAGGCTGGGAGGTAAGGCCAACTCATAAGCAACCTCCCCAACACGCCTCAAAATCTCAAAAGGGCCAATAAATCTAGGACTCAGCCTTCCTTTCTTCCCAAACCTCATAACGCCCTTCATGGGCGAGACTCGAAGCAGAACCCGCTCACCAACCATAAAAGCCACATCGCGAACCTTCTTGTCCGCATAACTCTTCTCTCTAGACTGGGCTGCACGAAGTCTGTCCTGAATCACCTTGACCTTGTCCATAGCATCCTGAACCATATCAGTACCTAGCAACCTGGCCTCGCCCGGCTCAAACCAACCCACGGGAGACCTGCACCTCCTACCATATTGGGCCTCATACGGTGCCATCCGAATACTAGACTGGTAGCTGTTGTTATAAGAAAACTCTGCCAGCGGCAAGAAGTGATCCCATGAACCTCCAAACTCAATGACGCACGCACAGAGCATATCCTCCAAAATCTAAATAGTACGCTCGGACTGCCCATTAGTCTGGGGGTGAAATGCTGTGCTCAGCTCCACCCGAGTACCTAACACCTGATGTACGGCTCTCCAGAACCGTGAAGTGAACTGAGTGCCTCTATCTGAAATGATGGAAACTGGAATACCATGCAGCCGAACTATCTCCCTGATATAGATCTCCGCCAGTCGCTCCGATGAATATATAGTGCTCACCGGTATAAAATGGGCGGACTTGGTCAGCCGATCCACAATGACCCAAATAGAATCAAACTTCCTAACCGTCCGTGGAAGTCCAGATACAAAGTCCATGGTAATGCGCTCCCATTTCCACTCTGGAATCTCAATTTGCTACATCAATCCCCCCGGACGCTGATGTTCATACTTTACCTGCTGGCAGTTGAGGCATCTGGAAACATAATCAACTATATCCCTCTTCATCCGCCTCCATCAGTAATGTTGTTTCAAGTCCCGATACATCTTCGCGGCACCCGGATGGATGGAATACCGCGAACTATGGGCCTCTACTAGAATCAGCTCTTGAAGATCATTTGCATTGGGCACACAGATACGCCCATGCATCCTCATAACTCCATCGTCCCCAATGGTAACATCTCGAGCATCACCACGCCGAACTCTATCCTGGAGGACAAGCAAATGAGGGTCGTCGAACTGACGCTCCCTGATACGGTCAAATAGAGAAGACCGAGAAACCACACAAGCCTAAACCCGGCTGGGCTCCGAAAGGTCCAGTCTAACAAACTGCCTGGCTAACGCCTAAACATCCATCGCCATAGGCCTCTCCGAAGCTGGTAAATACGCCAAACTCCCCAAACTCTCTACCTGACGACTCAAGGCATCGGCAACCACATTAGCCTTGCCCGGATGATAGAGAATAGTAATATCATAGTCCTTCGGTAGCTCCAACCATCTCCTCTGATGCATATTCAGGTCCTTCTGCTTAAGCAAGTGCTGCAAGCTCCGGTGATCAGTGTAGATCTCATAAGGAACCCCATATAAATAATGACGCCAAATCTTCAAGGCGTGAACAATGGCAGCTAGCTCCAAATCATGAACAGGGTAATTCTTCTCATGCACCTTCAGCTGTCTCGACGCGTAGGCAATCACCCTACCGTCCTGCATCAATACCGCACCGAGTCCAACTCGTGAGGCATCACAATATACAGTATAGGACCCCGAACCTATAGGCAACATCAATATAGGGGCCGAAGTCAAAGCTGTCTTGAGCTTCTGAAAGCTCGCCTCACACTCGTCTGTCCACTGAAAAGGGGCACCCTTTTGGGTCAATCTGGTCATAGGTACTGCAATCGAAGAGAACCCCTCTACAAAACGACGGTAATAGCCCGCCAAACCAAGGAAACTGCGAATCTCAGTAGCGGAGGAGGGTCTGGGCCAACTCCGCACGGCCTCCACCTTCCTCGGATCTACTCGAATACCATCACTCGACACCACGTGGCCCAAAAATGCCACCGAACTCAACCAGAATTCACATTTAGAGAACTTGGCATAAAGCTGCTTCTCCCTCAGAATCTGAAGCACTATCCTCAAATGTTGCTCGTGCTCTTCCCGGCTCCGGGAATATACTAGAATATCATCAATGAAGACAATCACGAACGAGTCCAGATAAGGCCTGAACACACTGTGCATCAAATGCATAAATGCTGCTGGGGCATTAGTCAACCCAAAAGACATCACGAGAAACTCATAGTGACCATACCGGGTCCTGAAGGCAGTCTTCGGGATATCCTGGCTCCCGAATCTTCAGCTGGTGATACCCAGAGCGCAAATCAATCTTAGAAAACACTTGTGCGCCCTGTAGCTGGTCAAATAAATCATCAATACGGGCAAAGGATACCGGTTCTTCACTTTAACCTTGTTCAACTGACGATAGTCAATACACATACGCATAGAACCGTCCTTTTTCTTCACAAACAATATAGGAGCACCCCAAGGCGAAACACTGGGTCGAATGAAACCCTTGCCCAATAACTCTTGTAACTGATCCTTTAACTCCTTCAACTCAGGAGGAGCCATACGGTACGGTGGAATAGAAATGGGCTGAGTGCCCGGCAACAAGTCAATAGCAAAGTCAATATCTCTGTCGGGCGGCATGCCCGAAGATCAGCTGGAAATACATCAGGAAAGTCACGTACCACATGAACAGAATCAATAGAGGGAGGGTCAATACCGACGTCCCGCACATAGGCAAGATAAGCAGCACACCCTTCTCAACCATACGCTGAGCTTTGAGAAAAGAAATAACACGGCTAGGGGTGTGATCTAGAGTACCACTCCACTCAATACGTGGAATGCCTGGCATAGCCAGCGTCACGGTCTTGGCGTGACAATCAAGAATAGCATAATGGGGCGACAACCAATCCATGCCCAGAATAATATCAAAATCGACCATCCCAAGCAGCAATAGATCCGCTCTGGTCTCAAAATCACAAATGGTAATCAAACACGACCGATATACGCGGTCCACAACCAAAGAATCACCCACCGGAGTGGAAACATAAATGGGGGCACTCAAAGAATCCCGAGGCACACCCATATGAGAAGCAAAGTAAGAAGACACATATGAAAAGGTGGAACCAGGGTCGAATAGAACCGATGCCTCCCTGTGACTAACCATAATAATACCTGTGATAACGGAGTCAGATGCAACAGCCGCAGCGCGATCAGGAATAGCATAGAATCTGGCCTGTCCCCCCTCTCGAGGGCGGCCTCTAGAACCCTGACCCCCGCCCCTGGCTGGCTGGGCAGGTGGAATAGCAGCCGGAGCCGGAATGATAGCCCGCCGGCCCCTGAGAGCCACGCTGATGCTGCGAAGACTGGTGAGGTGCTCCCCTCCTACGCCTGGGGCACTCCCTAACCAGGTGGCGAGTATCCCCGCACTCAAAGCAAGCTCTGGGGGGACGCGGTGGCTGAGACTGACCGGCCTCACCCCCACTAGTCTGACCCCTGGAAGTACCCCGCGCAGGAGGTACACTAGAAACTGGGGGAGCATAATAAGGCTCCTGAGGTGCTGGAAGAGCTGGAGTACTACCGGCTGCTGGCAATGCTGAATGAACTGGACGACCGGAATAACCCCTGCCAAAATGACCGGCTGCTGAAGTGCGGGCACCAGAGAAATGGCCCGACTCACGAGACCTCTTGGCCTCCCTCTCTCCCTGCTCTCTAGGGAGCATACTCTCGATCCTCCTGGCGATGCTCACCGCCTGCTGATAGGATATATCTGTCTCCAACTCTCTGGCCATGCTGGATCGGATCGGCAGAATCAGGCCCTCAATAAACCTTCGCACCCTCCCCGGACTGTGGCTACCAAGGCCGGTGCATGCCTGGCAAGACGGGTGAAACTGATAGCATACTCCGATACTGGCATGGAGCCCTGTCGCAACCGCTCAAACTCGAGCGCCAAGAATCCCTAAGGCTCTGAGGGACAAACTCTCTCAAAAACAGATCTGAAAACTGCGTCCAGGTCAATGAAGCAGACTCTTCTGGACTATCCAACTCATACGTGCGCCACCAATCATAAGCGGCCCCACGAAACTGAAAAGCAGTGAAGGAAACCCCGCCGGTCTCCACAATCCCCATAGTATGAAGAATACGATGACACTCCTCTAGAAAACCCAATGCATCATCTCAAACCAGACCACTAAACACTGGAGGGTCATATTTCTTGAACCTCTCCAATCTACGCTGCTCGTCCTCAGAGGCAGCTGGTCCACCTCCGGGTTGTGCTGGGGCGGCATGAGGCATAACCAAAACATCTGGAACCTGTCCCACTGGCACACGCTGCTCCAGTGTAACGGCTGCGGGAGTCTGGACCCCTCCCCCGGCCTGAGATGTAGCTGCGACGAGAGGAAGCAGTCCTGCCTGAGCTAAAGTGGTATACATACTCATGAACTGGGCCAGGGTCTCCTGTAGTGCTGGAGTAGTAGCAACTGTAGCCGGTGTACCGGTGCCCGCGCTCCAACCTGGTCTACCTGTGGCACCTCAGCGGCAGCACGCGCGGGTGCTGTGGCTGCACCTCGGGCGCGTCCTCGTCCTCTACCTCGGCCCCGGCCTCTGACGGCGGCAACAGGGGGCGCGGGTACCTGATCATCGCGAGTAGATCGTGTCCTCACCATCTGTGAGAGAATAGAAATCAATAATTTAGATTTTTGATGCCAAAAATGTCGCACGACAAGGAATCCAAAGAAATGAAGAGTTTTCCTAAACAGTCACATAGCCCCTCGTAGATAAATACAGACGTCTCCGTATCGATCAGCGAGACTCTAAGTAACCGGTCCGTGTCCCGTGACTCCTATGAACCTAGAGCTCTGATACCAACTTGTCACGACCCTAGTTCACCAATTGTGAACATGTCGTGATGGCACCCAATCCCCAAGACTAGGTAAGCCTAACACGTTGCGGAATATATAAGTTATAAATACTTAAATAAGAAACAGTGGAAAAATAACATAAAAGATATGTAATCCGTGCCGCTTGGCACATACATCCGTCACACAATGAATAAAACACTACCAAGATCCGGAACCCCACGGTAACACAGACTAAAAGGGAAATACAACTGTGGCTCTATGTGTAAAGAGTATCTAACAACGACATGAAGAAAAATGTCAACTAGTACTACTAGAATAGATGGGAAGCCTCCGGATCCGCGGACGTAGCAGATCATACCTCGAAGTCTCCCAGAAAGCTGCGGAATCACCTAGTACGAGCCTCCTCTGATGTACCCGGATCTGCACAACAAAAGTGTGCAGAAGAGTAGCATGAGTACACCACGGTGGTACTCAGTAAGTGCCAAGCCTAACCTCGATGGAGTAGTGACGAGGTAGGTCAGGGCCCTACTGAGAAAACAATAATATAATGATGATAACAAAATAAACAGTTTAAATGATAATAATTTCCGAAATAACAACATTATGATGATTACTGCAACTGTCTACAATTAAGCTAACAACAAATAACCAACTCAAATAAACAAATTCAGGATCTGTGGGAATTGAACCCACAGTCCCATTCTCAGTACCTCTGGGTCTCCGGGAATCGAACCCGCAGCCCATGTCTCAATAATTTCTCAATAACTCAGGATCTCCAGGAATCGAACCCGCAGTCCCTACCAATAACTTAGGGTCTCGGGAATCGAATCCATAGTCCCTACCAATAACTCAGGATCTCGGGAATCGAACCCGTAGTCCCTACCAAGATCTCGGGAATCGAACCCGTAGTCCCTACCAATAACTCAGGATCTCGGGAATCGAACCCGTAGTCCACACACACAACCAATAAAGGAATCCACAGAGAGAATAATTATGCTTAAATATAACTTCACCGAAAAATAGTGCCGATAATTATCAAGGAGTTCAAACAAGGCAATTAGGCAACTAAACAGTTAAGTGCTACCTAATCATGCTCTTCTAACCACTACCGGGTAAAAATATCAAATTAACAGCCAAAGACAGAAATATCGCTCATCGAACATTTTTAATAAAGTACGTATTCAACAACCAGCGCATGTACACGCCCGTCACCTCACGTACAAGGCATTTAAACTATCACATAATATCCTAGGGGTGAAAATTCCTCCACACGAGGTTAGACAAGCCACTTACCTCAATTCCGGTACAAAACCGCTAAGAAATAACCCTCTTGCCGCGAATGTCGGCCTCCACAAGTGTAGTATCTGATAAAAACCAATAGAATCACATCAAAATAGGCCAATTGGGCATTACCCAATCAAATTAACTCAAAATACACCAAAACCCACAAGTTGCCAAAACCGGACTTTCGGTACGCTTATCAAAAAATCACAAAAATTATATATTCGGGTTCCTTATCTCAATACGAGTCCGTGCATATAAAACTTATCGAAATCGGACTCCGTTTGCCCATTCAAATCAAAGATTTTCTAACATTTAGGCCTAGGGCTCAAACCCACATTTAATCTTCCAATTTCAGTGAAATAATCATGGATTTCATGATAAACCAACGAATTAAGGTCAAAAAACTTACCCCCGATGATTTCCCGGTGATATCCCAGCGTTTCCCCTTCAATTCCCTCTCTTGGAGCTCAAAAATGGCGTTTTTGATTTATGGGTCGCAGCTGAAATGTTTCTGGACTTAAGTCACTGCCAGACATTTTTACTCTATGCGATCGCATGATACCCCTGTTGCGATCGCATAGAACAAATTTTGACCCTCGCCAAACTACTCTATGCGATCGCATAGTCCTCAATGCGATCGCAATACTCACCAAAATATACCTATGCGATCGCATGCCCTGCTCCGCGATCGCATAGAACAAAAGCTGGACCTGGGACCCCTCTTCTCTATACACTATGCGATCGCATAAGACTGTACGCGATCGCAGAGAACAACTTTCCAGAACTATGCGATCGCATATCCATGCCCGCGATCGCATAGAACAAATACTTGGCCTCTCCAAAATCTTCTATGCGATCGCATCAGCCCATTGCGATCGCATAGAGCATTCGTCTGCAGCACACACCAGCAGTTAACAGCATTTCTAAAATGCATGAAATAGCCCGATCGGACCCCCGGATTCATCCCAAGACCCCCGGGATCCCAACGAAAACCACCAACCTATTCCAAAATATGATACGAACTTATTCTAATCATCAAAACACGTCTAGCAACATCAAAACCCATAATTCACATCGAATTCAAGCCTAAATTTCTTAAAACTTTCCGAATTGCACATTCGATCTAAAACCCGACCAAACGACGTCCGAATGACCTGAAAATTTGCGGACATATCCAAAATCACATAACGAAGCTATAGAAATTGTCGGAATTCCATTCCGACCTCCGGATCAAAATCTCACCTATCGTTCGGATTCGCCAAAATTTCAACCTTCGACATTTCAAGCCTAATTGAGCTACGGACCTCCAAAATACATTACGAACGCGCTCCCAACCCCGAAATCACCTAACGGAACTAATGGAACCATCAGATTTCCGTTCCGAGATCGTCTTAACACTGTTCCGGCTACGGGCCATTTTCTAGCTTCAAAGCTCTTATTTAGGGACTAAGTTGTCCCAAAATGCTCAAATTTTTAGAACCGACTCTCCCGGCAACCCACAATAGCAGAAATGAACTTAGGGGAACAGTTAAGTTAGGGATTGGGGCGTAATTTTCTAAAACGACCGGTCGGGTCGTTACACCATAAAAGTGCTAAAGCATAATACTGAATTTTTTGTCTACTTAATAATATTATGTGTGGGATACTTTCGATTTGACAAAATGAAGTTGTGCTTCAAATCTTAGGATACTCATAACTTCGTCGAACTTTAAGGTATTTATACTAATGAAAAGTTCAAATCTATATTAGATACTTTTTGATATGCATGATATTATGAGACATATTACAAACTAGCGGGGGATTGTTGGAATAGTTTATATATGTGGGAAGAGTCCCACACCGGTGGGGTAAAGCCACTTTGGTGGCTTTATAAAGCTTGGCCCATTTAGTCAAATAAAATGAATAATTGACATATTTAGAAGAATGTGTGTGTGTGTGTGTATATATATATATATATATATATATATATATATATATATATATATATATATATATATATATATATATATATATATATATATATATCTTTTTTTATATATATATATATATATATTTTAAATAACAACCTTTTGTTATTTAAAATTTGAATTTAAATTTAAATTAAACAAAAAGAGTTGTGACTATTCGTGAAAGGAGGTGTCTTTTCAGAAAAGTCTTCTTTTCTTTTCTATAAATACGGAAAATATCCCAGAAGTAGGGAACACAATCTGCACGTGTATTTTTTGGCTTTGTTGTATTCTGATAGAGAATTACTTGTAATCCGTAAAGTAAATACATGCAATAACTCTTGAAAGATAGTGATATTTCACGCTTCAAAGCCTTTAATTCTCATATTACTTACATATATTTTTTAACAGAAATGTACATATATTAGAAATATAAAACAACAAACAAAATTGTTATTAATTTGATAGCGACCATACAATATTATTTTTCTAAATTAATTCGTAAGTTGAATAAACTTTCGCCAAATGTCCCTAGGTGGCCCAAATTTTGATCTTTTGTTATACCTAACACCATACTATAAGAAGGACAAAACCCAAAACATTTAAACAAACTGAGAAGACATTGAATAATTGTCAATACACATGTTCGAGTTCGTCTTCGAAACATGTATTCCTACTAACTTCTGAAGCAGAGCATTTACACTTTTTTTATTATTTTTTATATTTTTATATTTTTAAAAACGTTATTTTTCAGACATTTCCATTGATTAGCTTATGAAATTTAATCTCAAGCTACATCTAGATTTACGTTAAGAGGGCATATGTTATTTTATGGCGCCCGTAGATTTGACGTGTTTAAATGAATTTATTGTTCGGTAAATAGTCTAATATGTCCCTCTATTGTTAACAACTGTTTAAAAATATTCTTTGTTATACTATCGAGACAAAAAAAACCTCTCACTATTACACTATTAAATAATAATGCCCCTAATTCGGCGGCATAGACACGTGGCGTAATCTTAAAGCTGAAGAGAATCCGCTTCTTTTAAAAACCAAACCCGCTACGACCCACTAAATTGACCCACCCTTCTAAAACTAAAAACACGGGTTAAAACCCTAATTTCATTCCACCATCAATAGAAAAAAATCGTCCTCTCTCTATTACTCAAAAATTAGTAAATCCAAAGCAAAAGATTCAGTCTCAAAGGTTCGTCTCCTCTGTATTACTCAAAATTGGTAATTTCAAAATGCAAGATTTAGTCGCAAACAAACGTGGGTTCAATCTCCGATTCAACAGCTACATCAAAGAAGAGGTGCCATTGTGGGGAGATTTCCAAGATCTTTAAATCAACCACAGCTCAAAATCCTAAAAGGAGATTCTATAAGTGTGCTAAACCCGAAGTAAGTTTTAGTATTGCTTGCTATTCATAATTTGAAGGTATGATACAAATTTCGTAATTGCTTGTTTTTGTTAGAAGGAGTCATGCGGATATTTGGAATGGCCCGACGAAGCCTACCCGAACAGAGCGTTGATAGAAATCAACAAGTTGCAGTGCAAATTAGATGCTGCTAATATGACAATCAATATGTCGAGTCAGTTGTTAGAAACATGCAAAGTTTAAAGGGACAAATTGCTGGAAAAGGTTGATGTATTCGAGGGTGTAAAAAATATTGAAGTGAAGCAATAGAGATTGAAGAGAAACTGCTGAAGAAGAAAATGTTTGTTTTGATATTATTTGCACTTTTAGTTGGCTTTTTTGATGCAATGATGATGAAGTAATGCATTTTTTTAGATCAATTTCGGACAAGTTATTGTGAATAAATTATCGTGTATGATGAAGTTAAATAGTGTTGATGAAATGTATTATGTAGTGCTTACTAAAACGTGTAATTGGTATTGCTTATGTTTCCTACTAATATGTATAGTGCCTATTGATATAGTTCCTACTTTAATGCCTATTGATATAGTACCTACTTTAATGTATTTTTTATAAAGTTTAATGTTGTTGTGACAAAGTTATAAAAATATTTTTACTTTGTGTTTGTAATGCTTTTTTATGTTGCATTGTTACTTAAAAATTGTATCATTTCAACACAGTTTTACTGCACTATCTGTAATAACGTATGGTGAATTCTAATCAATAAACACATAAACCAGTATCATTTCAACAAAAAAATACTCATTTATATTGTATTAGTTAACTGCCAAAGATAGCACCCTAGGACTAATCCAAACCAATATCTTGAAGCATATGGTTTAAAACACATCACAGCGTTTTTTAACTTTTATGGATGAAAAGTCGTACGGAAAAAGTGAAAGAGAAGAAATTCTATCTGCAAAAACATTAAAGTTGTGGACCTGGTACATTCCACAGAAGTCACTAGAGCATGGCTAAGCCTTTCACGTTTGAGGTCCCACTTGATCATGACACTTTAGGTACCTATTTCTGCTCTGCCATTTGCTGAAACTCAGCACTTTTTCCACAGGTCATACATGCCAAGCAATCCATAATGAAAAAAATTCTTGTTATGCCAATGTTCATAAAATCGTTAAAGCAACAAACCATCCTTTAGTGATTATTCTACACAAAAATGAGAGAATTATATAAACCAAAGATTTCCTCACAGTAGGCCAAGGCAACATAGTTTTTCTACAACACTGTTAATACCAAAAGATCACATTCGAAAATACAGCACTGTGTAAAATCAATATGGACAATTTACTGAATAAATACTAGTCAATAAGCATTTAAGTACTGTAATCGCAGTAGTTACATCACCAAATGGATGAATGGATTTCATATTATAACAACAAAAATTTGTACAAGCAAGTCATAATATTACATCCGAATCCAATACCAATATTAACAAGTTTGCAACAAAGTTTGCAGTTAATACATCCCATTAAAACACAAAAAAAAGTTCAGTTTGGTCATCAATTTTCTTTCCTTGGCATAAGCTTCCGAATCCTCTGTTGCCTTTGTTTTTCTAACTGATATGTAGTTTTAACAAGTTTTCCTTTCCAGCATAAAGATGGTGGTGTGTATTGAAGGTTTGTTGGATTACTCATACCAGTATGATCACCCGTCAAGTTGATTGACCTTGTGCCAGTGGCTATTGGTACCTGATGTCTCATCTTAAGTCTTGTATTGACTTCTGATATCACTCTTGGCCTCATTATAACATCTTGATCAACCTCCAGATCCTTGCTTGATTGGCCAATACTCCTAACTTCAGCTATAGGCATGAACCTGACGTCATTGTCTTGACTTGGTTAACTGATTGGAGGGGCTGAACAGTCAATGTCTTTTTCAGTTTCTTCATCTTTCAAAGTTCTTGGCCTCTTTGTTTGTTGTTTTCCCTTTCCCTTTACCTTTGGTTGCTGGAAGAAAATCCAAGTTTGAAAAATAAAATAAGTTTAAATTTCGGTAAATAACAAAAAAAAAAAATATTTTACCTGTCCAGAAGTCCTAGCATTGTGGGTCGTCTCTCCACATTTGCTACAAGTCATAACTCTTCCTTTTCATGATTGTGACCACAATCCTTTCCTTTTAATAGTCTCATCCTTCTGCCTATCTTTCTTAACTTTAGGCCTGCCAGCCAACTTCACCAACTCAGGTGGCTCCATTGCTTGTGATAGTTTAATCTTCCAAAAAATTTCTCCTCTTACAGGTTGTAACTTGTGTTTAAAATGAGTAGAAATGCCTTCTTGCTATACCACCAGTTCATTTCTATCAAAGGATCACCCATGTTGTGAAGTACAACTTTAATAACATGTGGACATGGGATTCCTGTAAGATCACACTGCCTACAGGTGCACTTTTTCACAACCATATTCACACAATGCTTATCACCACCTTATGACACTTCCTATCCATTTTCTCCATTTGCATTAACTATACAAGCTGATTGAGTAATTTGCACGTACTCACCTTCAAACTCCATGCTTTTTGGACTAAAGTCATGTCTCCAACCCCTCACTTCATCTTCACGTTATCTTAACATGTCAATCACTTTGATTGTAATGTCCTACAACATCTTTATTATTAGCTTATGCCTTGATTCCAAAATCCACTTGTTGAAGGATTCAGTCAAGTTGTGTCACGACCCCGGTCCCGTTATTGATGGTGCCCAACATAATGCTAGGCAAGCCCGATCAATACAACACTCTCAACCCTCGTACGAAGCTCATTACCAATTAATAGAGTTAAATGACCAAATTAATATGATTATAATCCATGATAACAGTTAAACGGTGTGAAAAAACATGAAAATACCAATACAAATTCCAAATGATCTAGTATCACGAGTTAAGAACATCTAAATACAATTGAGTAGCAGCCTATACATAGGACAATCTAGAATGCGAAAATAATAGGGAAAAGGGAAGAAATTGGGTCATGTGGATGTCGTGCAACTACCTCGATAACTCTGGTAATAGTATGGACAGCAACATCCGGGATACCTGTATCTACACATATGGCACAGGGAATAAAGTGAGTACTCTGACTCAATGAGTAATAGCAATAAATAACGACTGATGATAAGAAAACTCGTAAAAACACTACGCAGTTCTATGTAAAAATAGTAAATGCATTTAACAGTAGCTAAATGAGAACAACATGCGAATATCCCTAAAACCAGTACAAAACTCATTTACTCCCCTAAATGACCAGTAGTTTAATTACACCGCAGCGTCGTGCAGCCCGACTCGTACAATATTCTGCTAAGGCGTGCATCCTATCCAATAATAATATTCGACTGTGCTCAGTGGGGGTGTGCAGAATTCAGAGGGGCTCCTGTAGCCCAAGCGATATACTACTGCGACGTGCAGTCCGATCTATATAATATATTACTGTGGCATGCAGTCCGTTTTGTATAATATACAACTACGACATGCAGTCAGACCCATATATGTATATATATACTGCTGCAGTGTGCAGCCAATCCGGTATATATCAAATACCTTCACTATGGGTTCTTAACCCCTCTCAGTCAATATTCACTTGGCCTCTCGAGCACACTTAACTAAGACAGGGTTTCCAACCCCGGGTTATTCTCATTAGGATTACCAATTTCTAAAGTTGGTATATATTATGTTTAACAGTTAAGAACATGACCGGGGGTATGATTTCGAAAAGTAAAGTGAGGTCAACTAGTACAAATACCCCCAAGGGTTCTATAGATTGGTACAATGCTCCAAACATGGCAACTAACCTAGAATATAATGATGTTAATTAATTCTCAGACAAAAATATAGTAGAGTCATCAATCAGGATGGACCGAGTCCAAATCCCCAGCAATAATAAATCCCACGCTCATCATACAGTGTGTGTCTCATCTCAACATAGCACCACGTAGTGCAAATCTGGTATTTCAAACCCTTAGAAGATCATTTATAACCATTACTCATATCAAGCTAGCAGAAATCCTAGCTTGTTTTTCCCATGCCTCGCAAATCAACCTGCTCGTGCATAGAATCTGGTCAAAACCACAAGTAATACATTAAAATAGGCTAAGGGAACACAACAAAATCAAAAAGACTAGAAAATTATCAAAAATCACGAAGTTGGCAAAACTCGAGCCCTGGGCACGCTTCTCAAAAAATTAAAAAGTTCACGTCGCAGGATTCCTCATCTAGCCACGAGTCTATACATATCAAATTTACCAAAATCCTAGCTCAAATGCTCCCTCAATTCCCAAATTTTCATTTCAAAAGTCAAACCCTAGTTCTTCCATTTTTAATTCCATGAATTTGATGGTTAATTCTTCAATAAAATCATGTTTCTAAGCCATATGACTCTCCTCCAAATCGATTCCCTGTCAAAACCCTCTTAAATCCTTGTCAAACAATCTCAAAGTTACTCAACCACGATGGAAAATACCCATGCTCGCAGATGAAAAATGTTATTTTTAAAACCCTTCTGCCCAGGCCATTTTCGCTTCTACGTTCCCACTTCTACCTATGCGGGATAGCTTATGCGGCCTGACCCTCGCTTCTGCGAAGCCTCACTTTAAGTCCAAAAACCGTTTCTGTGGTAACCCTTCCGCATCTACGGACTTGCCTATGTGGATGCCCATCCGCTTCTGCGGAAATGCTTGACCTTAAGCCATTTTGCACCTGCGACTTTTGCCTCCACATCTCGCAACCGCATCTGCAATTTCTTTTCTAGAAATGCAGAAATACCTGATGTTGCCTAAACCTGCAATTTCTAAACATCAAATTTTATTCCGTTACCCATCCGAAATCGCCCCGAGGCCCTCGGTACCTCAACCAAAAGTGCTAGCTCATCCTAAAACATCATTCAAACTTTTTCCAATCATCAAAACATATCAAAAAATGCTTAAATCAATCAATCACGCCGGATTCAATTCTAAGTTTCTTAAAAACTTATGAAAGATGAATTTGATAAAAAAACCCAACCAATAATTTTGAAAATTTGCACACACATCCAAAATCACTTATCGAAGCTACTACAACTCCCAGAATTCCGACTCTCAGATCAAAATCACACCTACCAACCAAAATTCTCCAAAATACTAACTTCGCCAATTCAAGCCTAATTCTACACCGGACCTCCAAAACCAATTCCGATCGCGCTCTTAAGTCACAAATCATCCCCTGAAGCTAATCGAATAACCGGAAATCACATCCAAGCCATCTAACCCAATAGTCAATGTCTGGTTGACTTTTCCAAAACAAGCTTTCCTTTAAGAGATTAGGTATCTCATTTCCATCAAAAACCAATCGTTCGACTCATCACCTCAAATACCAATAATAAAGCATAGAGAAACATAAGATGAGGGAAATGGGGCGGTAACTCATGGACGACGGGCCGGGTCGTCACATCCTCCCCAACTAAAACAAACGTGCATCCTTGAGCGGATCAATAAACATACCTGGAGCCTCAAACAAATGAGGATATCTACGCCGCATCCCCCGCTTAGTCTCCCAAGTAGCCTCCTCCACAGGCTGAACTCTCCACTGCACCTTTACTGAAGCTATATCCTTTGCTCTCAACTTTCAAAATTGATGACCCAAAATAGCTACTAGCTTCAGATCAAAAGGTCAAATCATCATCCCACTGGACAGTGTTGAAGTCCAATATATGAGACGGGTTTCCAACATACTTCCGGAGCATAAATACATGAAATACTAGATGCACGCTCGACAAGCTAGGTGGAAAGCAAGCTCGTAAGCCACCTCCCCAATCCTCCTAAGTACCTCAAAAGGACCAATGATCCGCGGACACAGTTTCCCTTTCTTCCCAAACCGCATAACACCCTTCATGGGAGAAACCTTCACTAAGACCTTCTCACCTACCATATAGGACACATCCCGAACTTTTAGGTCCCCATAGCTCTTCTGATGCGACTGTGCTGTACGAAGCCTTTTGTGAATCAGCTTCACATTCTCTAAGGCATCTTGAACCATGTCTATCCTTAATAGCCTAGCCTCACCGACCTCGAACCATCTATTAGGATATCTAAACTTCCTCCCGTACAACGCCTCATACGAGGCCAACTGAATGCTCGACTGAAAACAATTGTTTTAGGCAAACTCTTCAAGCGGCAAAAAATCATCCCATGAACACCCAAAATAAATAACACAGGTACGAAACATGTCCTCCAATATCTAAATAGTGCAATAGGACTGCCCGTCCCTCTGAGGATGGAATGTTGTGCTCAACTCTAGCTACGTACCCAAATACTGTTGAAATGTCCTCCAGAACTGAGAAGTGAATTGCCATATCTGAGATAATAGACACTGGAACCCCATACAATCGGACAATCCCGGATAAATATCTCTGCCAGATGCTCTGTAGAATAAGTAGCACATACTGGAATGAAGCGCGCAAACTTGGTTAGCCGATCCACAATCACCCAAATCGAATCGAACTTCTTTGAAGTCCGAGAGAAACAGTCATAAAATCCATGGTAATCATCTCCCACTTGCACTCGGGAATAATCATCCGCTCAAGTACACTGCCCGATCTTTGATGCTCGTACTTAACCTGCTGACATTTGAGACACCAAGCTACGAACCCCACTATATCATTTTTCATTCTCCTCCACCAATAGTGCTGCGTCAAATCCTGATACATCTTCACAGCACCTGGACGGATAGAATACTGCGAGCTTTGGGCCTCCTCCAATATCAAATCACAAAGCCAATCCACATTGTGAATACAAATACGGCCTTGCATCCTTAACACGCCATCACTATCAATGTTCACATCCATAGCATCATGATGTTGAACCCCGTCCTTAAGGACAAGCAAATGTGGATCATCATACTCGCGCTCTCTGACATGTTTATACAAGGAAGACCGAGAAACAACCCAAGCCAACACCAGACTAGGATCTAAAATATCTATCCTCACCATCCGATTGGCCAAAACCTGTACATCAACTACAAAAGGGCCTGTCCCTAATTTGAATGTATGCCAAACTACCCGTACTAACCACCTTCTAGCTCAAAGCATCGGCCATCAAGTTGACCATTTTCAAGTGATATATAACGGTAATGTCATATTCGTTGAGTAACTCTAGCCACCTCCGCTACCTCAAATTAAGATCCTTTTGCTTGAATAGATGCCAAAGACTGCGATGATCGGTGAATACATCACAAGATACTCCATACATGTAGTGCCTCCAAATCTTCAAAGCATGAACTATAGCAGCCAACTCCTAGTCATGTCCAGGGTAGTTCTTCTCGTGGGGCTTCAACTGACGGGAAGCACATGCAATAACTCTACCCTCAACACATATTCGATCCCAACTCTCGAAGCATCATAATATAAGTGTAGGAGCCTGGAGCTGATGGCAACACAAACACTGGAGCCATAGTCAAAGCTGTCATGAGCTTCCGAAAGCTCTCCTCGCACTCATTCGACCACACAAATGGAGCACCCTTCTGAGTCAACATGGTCAAGGGCGATGCAATAGAGGAAAATACCTGAACAACTTGGAGATAATACCCTAGCAACCCAAGGAAACTACGAATCTCTATGGCTGAGGTCAGTTTAGGCCAACTCTACGCTGCCTCTATTTTCTTCGGGTTGACATAAATACACTCGCTAGATACCATGTGTCCTAAGAAAGCCACCGACCCAAGCCAAAATTTAGACTTGGAGAACTTTGCATAAAGTTTCTCCTCCCTAAATCTTTATAATACCACCGCAAATGTTGAGCGTGCTCCTCCTAGCTATGCAAGTACACCAATATATCGTCAATAAAACAATCACGACCGAATCCAGATATGGCCGAAATGCAATATTCATCAAAAGTATGAATGCGGCCGTGGCATTGGTGAGCCCAAGGGCATGACAAGAAACTCACAGTGCCCATATCTAGTCGTCAAAACAGTCTTCATAATATCTGAATCCTTGATCTTCAACTGTGATGGCTTGAGCGGAGATCAATCTTGGAGATACACTTGCCTCCTGAAGCAGGTAAAATAAATCACCAATACAATGCAGGGGATACTTGTTCTTCACTATCACTTTGTCCAATTGTCTGTAGTCAATGCACATTCTCATTGCACCATTCTTCTTTTTCACAAATAGAACCGGTGCTACCCATGGTGACACACTAGGCCGAATGATCCCCTTATCTCTTAAAGGTGATCTTTCACTTCTTTCAACTTTGTTGGTGCCATCCAATATGCAGGAATGGAAATGGGTTGAGTGCCCGAAACCAAGTTAATTTCAAAATTAATATCCCAGTCCAGTGGCATGCTCGACAGATCCGCAAGAAACACATCGGGATACTCCCTCACAACAGGGACCGAATAAAGTCTCAGATCCAATATCCCTCACAAAACCCAAATATGATAGACATCCTTTCCAACCATACGCTGGGCCTTTAGGAAGGAGATCACCCTGCTAGGCACATAGTCAACCATGCCACACCACTCGATCCTCAAAACACCCTGTATAGCCAAAGTGACCATCTTAGCATGATGGTACAAAATAGCATGACACGGAGATAACCAATCCATGCTTAGAATAATATCAAAATCCACCATGATCAATAGTAATAGATCAACTCGGGTCTTCAAACCCCTAATAGATACTAAATAAGATCGATATACATGGTCTATAATAATAGTATCACCCACCGGGGTAGATACATGAACAGGTAAAGCAAGACATACAAGGGTCATTCCCAAATGATGAGAAAAATATAAAGACACATAGGAATAGGTAGAACCGGGTCCAAATAAAACCAAGGCGTCACTGTGGTAGAGTAAAATAATACATGTGATAACAGCATCCGAAGCAATAGCATCTGACCTGCCCTAAAGAGAATAAAAGCGTGCTTGACCACCGCCTGATCAGCCTCCCCCTCTAAGGCATACCCCTAACTTCCTGACCATCACCTTTGTGAGCACGTGATTTTTGCCTTACCTGAGAAGTACTCCCAGAAAAATTCAAAATAAAATAGTTCCGGGTTGGGCATGATTTTTGTGATTTTGGTGTTATTTTTATCTTATATTTGCATTTTTGTGTGTGCGTGTTTATTTATTTAAATTAGTAAAATACAAAAATATATACATTATGTGTTGCATTTTTTAGTGTGTTTAATATCAAAATTATACGGTTTACATTTAAGTGATATGTAATTATGTGGGATAATTGTAGTAAAAATTAGTTGTGTTATAGGTTAGTATATATATATATATATATATATATATATATATATATATATATATATATATATATATATATACATATACATATAATACATCGTGGAATGTAGTATGAAGAGCAGACTTGGGCCATAATTTAGTCCAAAAACCTGGCCCAAACCCCTCACCCGTCCAGCCCACACGCCCCAGCTCACCCGGCCTCACCCATTTTTTTTTAATGTTTTAATCTTAACCGTAGATTCACCTTGATCCAACGGTAGAGATCAATTCATCCTCACCCGTTCCAGGTAACCCGATCCAGGTCCGGACCGACCCAGTCCCGCATAAACACAAACGATGTCGTTTGGTTAAGTGAGAGGATCCAGGCCGTTGATCTCATTTGATCAAACGGCCAGGATCAAATACCATCATCGCCATATATACTTAATTCCCTACCCCGCCCCCTTCCAGACCCCCTACCCCTCGACCATCTCTAACCTTCAGAGATGGCTTCACCAGCCTCCGCCCCTCTCCGCCGCCCTCCGCCTACCGGAAATCGCCTCACGGCGGTTCCGGTAGGCCAAACCACTCCAAATTAACACCGTAGACTCTCCAAAGCCCCCTCTACACGGATCCAATAGTCGCTAGGCTCGAATCTTGCTTGAGCGTCTCGAATATTCGTTCAAAGGTCGCCGGAATCTGACGGTCATCCCAAACCGCCCCAAACTCATCCCAAGCGCTCCTCACACCTCCCTCACACCCCTACTAACCCTAGTTTGGTTCGAATCAAGCCCGAACTACCCAAACCCCAAATCCGAGCCCCAAGAACCCTAGAATTCTAAAATTAGGGATTTTGTTCGATTTTAAGTATTTGGAGCCAATAGACTCTAATTGGAGTGTTTTTTGTTTGAAAAACACTTCAATTAAAGTATGTTTACTTCAAAAATGCAATTTCAAGTCCGTGTAAGCCCGGGTTTGTTCGACTTTGGTTTGTCTTCATAAGGTATTTCATTTTCTCTTCTGTTTTATATATTGTTGGGCTCATTGTGTGGTTTAATTGTTCATTCATTTTTCTGTTTTTGTTTCAAGTTTTCATTCTTCATCTCCAATAGACCCGTTTATTTGGTCGACCAATTTGATTCTGATTGATTGTATGATGATATTTGTGATTGAGCGCGCGTATGCGATTCGATTATCAAAGTCGAACCATGTTCCTACATTACCATGTTCTCTGCCGAGACATTGTGGAATCCGAGATGCTGTTGAATCAAAATCTTATCTAGTCGATTGTGTGTTATCAATTCTAGGTGTTATAATCGATTAAATGAATATCGTCGAATAGTTATAAAATTTTGTTTAGAGCAGTAGGACATTAGTGTTAACACCAATCAATTCCATGTTTGAACTACTGTCGAATTGAAGTTGAATTGTAATGTTTCGAATTAGGAATTCGAATTGGTTATAGCTAATTGGTATTGATGCTGGATTCTGAATTAATAATGATGTTTGGATATAGTGTTTGTTGATATAGGCTTGAATGGTGTAATTGAAAAGGGTAAGGCATTCAGACTGCTGGTGGAACCTGCTGTACAGTAGAGTGCACCACCAGCTGTCTCCTGTTATTAATTCTAAAAGCCCATGATCAGACACAATGTGGTGGCAAAACCAGTGTCAGGGGCTGCCAGAGAATATCATGGCTGGCAGAGAAGGGTATGGGCAGGGGGTCTTCTGATTATTATATCTTAGGGTGTCTTGGTTTCTCAAGTATAAGTATAGGGTTGAAGGGAATAGGCAGGGACTGGTTTTTTGGAAGCTTTAAGAGAGTAGCACACATTAGGAGAAGCAAAGGCAGAAATACACACAGCTATAAACACTGGTTACTGTTCCATTGAGGTGTGGGGATACTGTTTTGTTGCTGTTATTCAGTTGAAAGGAAGGCCATTTGCTTCCTGTTCTTTGTTTGCTGGGGCTACTGTTTTGTTTCTCCTGTTGCCACTGCTGCTGTGTTGATTGTTGTTGCTGTTGTGTTGATTGTTGTTGCTGCTGTGTTGATTGTTGTTGCTGCTGTGTTGATTATTGTGTTGCTTGTTGTGGGCTGCTGTTGGTAATCTTGTTTGGCTGCTACTGTTGGGTTTTGGTTTGAGTGCTGAGTGTTGTGGGGATTGATCACTGGTCTGTGGCTGTGTTTGTTTTGCTTGCTGGGCTACTGCTACTGTTTTTCTTCTCCTGTCATTGTTGCTGGTCCATTACTGCTGTAGCTGTAAACTGCTTGCCATCACTGACCTCCTTTCTTTCTTCTTCCATAATCCAGGTACACATCCTGTTATTGTGAGCACGTGATTTTTGCCCTACATGAGAATTACTCCCAAAATTTCAAAGTAAAAGAGTTGTTGTGTTTGTTTGCAATATTTGGGGATTATATGTTCTTTTTCTTATTGTTTGCGTTTGTGTGTGCATGTTTATTCGTTAAAATAAGAAAATACCAAAAATATCGCATTTGCATGCATAGGATTTAATTCTACCACTAGGAGTAATTAAGTTATTTTTTTTTTATCAAATGAAGAATGAAGTTCAGAAAATAGTATATTTTTTGCATTTTTCTTTTAGTGTTTAATATCAACATTGTGATTTATTTAGTCGGTATTTAAATTGTGTGTAATGATTTGTTATTATATATATATATATATATATATACATATATATATATATTACTTAAGATTTTTATGTAATTTAACTTAGAATTTTTAGGTTTGAATTAGGAATTAAAAGAAAAAAAGAGAGAGGACAAATACATAACAAAACCTGTCCAAGGCCAAACAAAATCAGCCCAAACATTAGCCCAAATCCTACCCCTTACCCAGCCCAAATCAACTCCAAACCCGGTCTGCCCCATACCCGAACCGCCCCATCACCCTCATTGTTTGATCTGAGCCGTTGGATTGTTATTATCCAACGGCCAGGATTAAAAACTCAATTTCAATATACCAAATTAACCCAAACCCCCCCCCAAAACCCTAAATTACACTCACTCTCTATACCTCTTCAAGACCGGCCGCCTCCCGCCGTCACTACCACCGCACGCCGCCGGCCGGAAATCGCCTCCGCCGGCGGCAGTCGTCCAAATCCCTCCATTTTTACACCAAATCTTCATCTCAACCTCCCCATTCCAACCCCGTGCCTAGCTAACCTCGAATCAAAACAGAAATTCTCGAATCTTCAATCGAAGATTCGAGTATAACAATCAACCAAAGCCAAACCGTCCCAAATTGATACCATGTCTTCACCTCATCTCCCTAATCACCAAACCACCTTTGGTTTTGCTCAAATATAACCGGAAACCATCGAACCCCAAAACACATGACCAAGAACCCTAAAAACCGAAAAAAGAGGTAATGTGTCGGATTTCATTAAATTGGGGTCTAATAGACCTTAATTGGATTGTTTTTACTTAAAAAAACATTTCAATTAAAGTCTTTTCGACCCCGAATGCCAAAGCCTCAAAGTCGGCCGAATCCCCATTCTTCTTGTTTCAAGGTATTTCTTTTCCATTATTATTTACTTACATTCGTCAATTTGGTGTAATTACTTTTCGTTAGTTTCGTTTATTTGATTGATGTTCTTCGGACATCTTCAAATTCTTCTTCTTTTGGGACCTTTTATTTGGTCGACTTGTTGTTTCTCTGATTTGTTTGTTATAAGTGTGTTGTTAGAAGATAAGAATTCGACTCGATTCGATATTTCGTCGAATAGCTAAAATTTTCATTTTTTTTTAAAAGAAGGCCGAGAGTATGCAGTGTGCATCCTTTGCGATTGGTTTATTATCGATTACACGTATTGTTATTCGACTGATTGAAGTTTGTCGATTAGATTCGTAGGTTCGTTTGTTAGAACACTAGAGCTACAAATCCGGCATTGGCCGAGATTCATTGATTCACTGTTTTGAGATTTTTGTTTATCGATTGTACGTATCGTAATCGATTAATTGTTGTTTGTTGATAAGTGTGTGTATTCGAGTTCGATTATTGAAATCGAATAACATTCTTGCTTCTTTCATTTTTTTTTGTTTCTCTCGGCCTAAGTGCTAAAAAATGAGAACTTGTTCATCGATTGTGTGTTATAGATTGTGGTTGTCGTAATCGGCTAATCGGATGTTGTCGTGTAGTTTCGTAGGTTTGTTTGTTAGAACCTGGAAACAGAATTTAGAGTCGTTAATTTGATTTCAAATTCATTATTTGAATTGAATTAGGATTATAAGTTAGCTACTAATTTGGGTATAGCTGTCTTAGTCTAGAGTTTGAAAGCCAAAAGCTGATTCAAAGAGTGCATTGCACATGAACTGGTTGTTTAAAACCTGCTGGACAGCAGTGTTTTCCATCTCTATTGCACCTTTAGGATTTGTTTAATTATAGATCCCATCTTTAGACAAATCAGGGTGGAATAATCAGAGAATGTGAGGATAATAATGAGTATTTTTAACTTTGTTGAGTGCTTGGTCAGTTGTTTAAAATCAGAGAACACATGTAGGGAATATACAACTCAAAAAGGTTTGAAAAGGGGGAATAATGGGTGCTGGACAGATCTGAAACTGAAAAGGAAGGGCTGTTGGTTGGGATTTGTAGGTTATAAAAGAGGACATTACAGACTCTCTGAAAATAGATTCACAGATAGAGGGATATACACTGGCAGTATACTACACACACATTGAGAGCTAAAATTACTTGAGAGAATTCTAAAGAAGAAACAGAGAGGCATTCACTGGAAAACAGAGAGATTCACAGATTGAGAGTTTAATTGAGAGCTTTCATCTTCTGTTTCTTACAGTGAAGTTAGTTGAAGCATTCTGTTTTATTTTTGATATCTTTCAGAGTCATTGTGAGAAAGAAAAGCCGTCGGATTTTCTTGGAGAGTCTTTGTTTGTTGAAAGTGTTTTAAGTGAGTTTCAAGAGTGATATTTAGCCAAAAGAAGGAGTGAAATTCTATCCTCTTACACTGTTGCATTGGTTTTAAAGTTCCAAGCTGATTTTGAAACTATTCTGAGGATCTTCATTCACTGTTTTGATGCTGTTTTGAATTTGGTTATCATCCAATCATTGATTTGCTGTGTTGGTTGGGATTTTCTGTTGCTCAAAACTTTTGTTTGCTGCTCACTATTGCTGTTAGTTACTGTTTTTGTCGCTGCTCACTGTGCTGTTACTGATCTTTCTTCCTCCATTTGTACTATCACACTCCAGGTACACGTCTTTTGGATTTGTGCACTATTATACCAGAAATGAAATGAAGAGCTACTCTTTGAATTTTTTTTTTTGCGATTATATAAATGATCCTATCTGGCTATCTATCAAACTAAAGACTATTAGCAAAACAAATAGATATTATGTAACTATTTGTTTAAAGGATTAAAAATGCACATAGTCTTGTATGTCTGCTTAGCTTTTGCTTCGGCATGTACGAATTGAAAAAAAAAAAAAAAAAAAATCCGCCGGGCTTGTCTTGTTCGTCATTGTAAACTTGGTTTATTTTGGGACTATTGATTAGAATAGACTTTAATTTTTCATTTGTGTTTGATTAGTTTTCTATTCTTGTTAGTAAATGTTCAAGACCTGTGTAAGTCAAAACTAGCCAATACGGATTGGAATTCCTTTGATATTTTGTAGGTAATTGTTTTTTAAAGTCAAATGGTTCAAGCATGTTCAAGATGTTGGTTCGGTTTAAAGTTTAGCTATTAATATAAGATGTTTGGAATCATTTCAAATTTTTCTTTTACCTTGAATTTTTCTTTTTCTTTTGAAGTCTATTCATAATCAAGCAAGCAAGGATAAGTTAGACAATGCTTTTAGATAACAATGTTAGTCACTTTAATCATATAATTTCGATTTTGTCAATTAATGTCATATTGAGGATAGCGAAATCCAAAGTAGACAACCTCATGGCTAAATAATTAACCAAGACGAATTAGTTCTATTTTTTTTGTATATTTTGGTCAATTTTCTACTAATCCACATCTTTTCATTCAATCCCCGGCCATAAGTTAAAAGCTAAGAAATAACACATCATTTGGTATGATTCTTTAACTGACAATAATTTTAAGAGATATCATGTTAAATAAATTGAATTTTTTTTTAGTTTAGTTTTTTTACAATGTTTTCTTTAATCAGCATAGTTTCAAAGTAAGTAATTCGGATACCTTTTTATTTTTATTTGTCAAAAATCCAAGTCCGTTTGTAATTAGTTTTTGTTTTCTTTGGGTCCGTTTTCAAATTAAAAGAGCGGTTTGAAGTTTAATTAGAGCATATAATTTATAAACATTTTTAAAATCAGATAATTTTAGCCATTTAGAATAATTGAAGCGACCGTGCTAGAACCACGGGATCCGGGGGTGCCTAACACCTTCCCTCGAATCACTAGAATTTCTTACTTAGAATTTCTGGTTCGCTGACTTCATTTGGAAAGTCGAAAATTTCCTCGATCCGGGATTTAAATAAATCGGTGACTTGGGACACCATAATTTATTCCAAGTGGCGACTCTGAAATAAATAGAATAATCCATTTTCGAACATTGTCACTTAAATTGGAAAAACTCCTCGCGCTCCTACCCCCGGGTAGCGGGCGCGCCAAAAGGAGGTGTGACATTGATAATATTATCCGGTCCCCAATTCATGGTGTGACTGTAGATGCTCCCACAGAAAAAATTTATGAAAGTGAAGGTGGAGATCATTTGAATGCATTTGTTCATGTAGTTTCAAGCACTGAAAAGAAGGGAGTCACATTGGATGACTTTGATATCCCTAAAAATCTAACACAGTTGGTCATGTATTGTGAGCCAATACAACAAGAAACTACCCCCATTCATAATATAAGAACCAGGCTTCCTGGTAAACATGCACGATCCCCTTTCACACCTCTCTATAGTTGTCCGCTCGAGTTAAAGCCAGTCTAGACACTTTTCCAACAGGATGATGACTTAGAATAACAAGACCTTATGCCGGATCCCCGATAGGAACGTTTATTTGCATCATGTGCATATTTGACTTAGGAGGCTCAACACAGGGGTTGGGCCTGTCTAGGACAGGTGTACCCGAAACAAAAAGACCAACTTGTTGCATCTTTTTGTGTGCATTTATTTGTTTCGATCTTACATGCCGACCGGTTTGTTAAAAAGAGGAAGAAGTGGAAAACGTCAGGGTATATAGTTAAAATAATTTTATGAAAATAGTTAGTTCTTTGAAAATAAATTCTGAAAAAATGCAAAAAAAAAATAAAAAATAAAAAAATAAAAAAAAAAAATTTCAAACTAAATTTTCTTAATTTTATGAAAATAGTTAGTTCTTTGAAAATAATTTCTGAAAAATGCAAAAAAATTTCAAATAAATTTTCTTAATTTTATGAAAATAGTTAGTTCTTTGAAAATAATTTCTGAAAAATGCAAAAAAAAATTTCCAAATAAATTCTCTTAATTTTACGAAAATAGTTAGTTCTTTAAAAATAAATTCTGAAAAATGTAAAAAAAAAAAATTCCAAATAAATTTTCTTAATTTTACAAAAATAGTTTAGTTTCTTTGAAAATAAATTTCCAAATAAATTTTCTTAGTTCCTTTGAAAATAATTTGTTTTAGAAATGCTGTTTAAAAAATAGTTCGTTTTCTTTTCTTAAAATGATTTAGTTCTTTTATTTTCGAACTACGCAAGTTTGATTCTCACCAAAAATGAGATACGTAGGCAACCCATATCGGGCTCAACTAATACTGATTTTAAAAAAAAAAATAAAAAATAAAAAAAAATAAAAAATAAAGAAAAAACAATAATAAAAAATATTAGAATTAGGATTTTTGTTCTTAGTCGAGAGTTAGGAAATTTTGCAAAAATAGCCAAACGCCTCAAAAGGGGCGCCGGAGGACTAATTTCGCAAAACGGAATATAGACATCACACTGGTATCCTGTTATACAGCCTTCAAATCTTCTTCAAGTGCTGAAAGGCCGTATTAACAAGATTCGTTTTTTTTATATATAATAAAAAATAAAAAAAAAAATTTTGAAAAAAAAAAAAATCTTAAATCCATTTTTTATCTTTTCTAGGATCAGCATGACTTCCTCGCAACGAATCGGCCAGAAAAGGGTGAGAGACGAAATGCCACCTATGTTCATGGTCCAGGACAAAACCCCAGATCGGCTCCGTAAATGGTGGACTAGTTTTTCAGCTTGGGAAAGAAATCAAGTTCACAAGCACCTCAAATTTCTTCCGGACATCATGATGATAAAACCGGATAAAAATGTGATCAGAGCTTTAGTGAGTTTTGGGGACTCAACAAGCAATGTGTTCAAATTCCGGGATTGTGAAATGACACCCACTTTGGAAGAATTGGGCGGACTCACAGGGCTAGGAAGAGATTTGCACAAGATGAGACCTGCAGCTCCTAGGCGGATGAGTGTGAATAACTTCTTGAAAAAGCTATGTCTCCGGTGGGTTCCAATCGGTTGTCTGGAGAACGGTTGGGTGCCACTAGATTATCTCTACGAAGATTCGGTGATAAGGAAGGGTTTGGGAAATTCTCAAACGTCGAATTTGTTAACCAGCTAAATTATGACGCCTGGGGAGATTTAAGAATCTATGCTTTCATGATCGCTTTTTGGGAACCATGGTTTTTCCCGAACGTGGTGGACGCATCAGAATCCGTTTAGCTGCGGTGGTCTCATATCTACAGAGTAACGAGGAACACACTGTTCTTCCGATGATACTAGGAGACATCTTCCGGGCCTTAACTCGGTGCCAAGAAGGACAAGACTATTTTGAGGGTTGCAATATTTTATTACAAATGTGGTTTATAGAGCATCTCTACCATCACCCAATTGTGATAAACTTCAAAGCAGATTGGTTGAATTATATTCGCTGTCATACAAACAGAGCCGCCCGTTGTAACCTTCCAGAAGACTTGAGGACTTGGCAAGAACTCCTCAACTCTTTGAGAGCCGATCAACTTACCTGGAATTATTATTGGTTCCCTTCCGCCAAAATCACGCATATGTCGACATACCGCCCATTCTACATATTAATGGGTTTCAGGGGTTTCCAACCATATGCCCCGCTACGTGTCATGCGGCAGTTAGGAAGAGAATAGAAAAGGGCCCCAATTGAGGATATGCGATCATTTGTATGGGAATTTGTGACAGAAGAGACCCCGAGGGAGACTTATGCACAGAAGGTGTGGTTCGGTAGTCGACTCTCCGACATCAACGAAATGGTTGCCGATCGGGAACGGGGAGAAGTGAGTCTCGCTTATCTTGAATGGTTCCACAACCAACCAATACCAGAGCAAAGGTCAGAAAGGTCAGTGAAGTATGCCGTCGATTGGGAGAGAGAAATAGAAGCTAGAGTTAGGGAGGTTGAGCATGAAACAGCACAAAATTTCCAATCTTGCATCAACACTTTAAAAGAAGACAAAGGAATCCCGGAAGCAGCCATGGACATACAACAGGCTGACTTCGATCGGGAAAGGGCCGGTTGGGAGCAGGAAAGAGAAGCACTCCAAATCGAATTCAAGAGATGCAATTGGCCGCAGAAAGGTCAAGGGGGAGTCGGAGTGATCAAATGCTGATAAACAATTTGGAAAGGAAAGCCTTTGAACACCAAGAAGACTTGGAGAAGGCAAAAGCGGCTTTGGTTGCAGTCCGAACAAAATGGAAGAGAGCGGCCCACCAAGAAGCACTCCGTCTACAACAAGTAGAGAAAGACTATGATGCAATCATCGTTGATTTGAGAAAAGCAAATGCCACTCTTAAAGAGCGAACTCTCAGGCAAGTCCAGGATGCTAAAGCAGATAGAGACCGTTGTCACAACTTGATGGCACGGATGGAAAGACAAATAGATAGGCTCCTGGACCATGTCTCCGGCAACTCTCAAGTATTAGGGGCAAAGAACAGGCACATAGGGCAGCTGCTCAGAGAAAAAGACATAATCAGAACCAGGATCAATGAGATCGGGCACTACATTACTATGAGGTGTTTGAACTGCGAACGAGTACCTCGGCCCGCCCTCTTTTCTTCAATCATGGAATGTGTCCACCAAGTCATGGCAGAATTGGAAAGTATACAGAAAGATCTCACCCCAAGAACTGCAGCAAGGCCAGACAACGCCCCCCGGGCGCAAAGATTCGAGGCTTTGGAACATGCTTAGGAGAGTCTTTTGTTTTAGAGTCCGTTTGTCCTTTTACAAGTTTTTCTCCATTGCTGTATTTTGCAAGTGTTTCAAGTTTTAAGTTTGTTGAAATAAAATTCATGAACACTTCATCTTATGTCTATTGTTTCCGAACTACGCCCGGTCTGATTCATGCGGGGACATGATACGTAGGCAATCCACATAAGATTCGACCATCACTAAAAAATAAATAAATAAAAATAAAAATGAAAAAAAAAAAGGGGGGGGGGGGAAAGAAGTTAAGAGAAAAAGAAGATCGATGAAAGATGAAAGCGAAAGAAAATACAAACCGGAATGACGCATCGCAAACGAATACATGTAGCAACATTATCACCTGTATAAGTGCATCACACCCAACGTGAGATTACTTATTTGTTATGTTGTTTCAGACTAACCGTTTGTTTGCTGAAATCCAGGTTTTAGTAAAAGTGGTTGACTTTGCGGTAATCCGGCACCACATTCGTACTTCACAAGGTCCAAAGGAAAAGTTCGGCAGCCCCTGAGAGTACTCATTCCTATTTCACTAGATCAAAAAAGGGTGCCGACATGTCTTCAGAAATGCCTTTAGCAACCATCCCCGTTTCAGAGGAAAGCTCATTGGCAACCATCCCGGCTACTGAGTCGGCAACTTTGGAAGAGAATAGAATGCTGCGTTGCCGCATGCTCGAGATGTTGGACGATTGGAACAACGGGAAAGAGCCCCCGAGTCCGGTCCCCGGGTTCCCTGAAATTCTTCTCAGGTCAAGCGGTATTACAAATACCCCCATCAATTACCCGCCTACTCTGTTCGGGTATTCCAATGCTACAAACCTCTCCGAATCACCCTCCACATCCCATCCTCGGGTAGCACCACATGATACATCTGCAAGAACGTCCGTTGAATTGCCAGTTCCAATCACAACGCACCCCACCGCACATGCTCCTTTCTTCGACTCCTCATCCTTTACATTCCCAGCACCACCGCTCACACGGGACCATACCCAGGTTGCAGCCAATACATATTCTCAGCCACCTCGATATGAGTTCCTACCGAGCCAAAATCCAAAGACCCCCGAGCAGGAGGAGATGGCAAAAAGAATGAGGAGTTTGGAACAAAGCTTTAAGAACATGCAAGGTCCGAGTGGACAGAAGAGTGTATCTTACGCCGATCTGTGCATGTTCCCGCACGTCCATTTGCCATCAGGTTTTAAGACACCAAAGTTCGAAAAGTACGACGGACATGGCGACCCCATCGCTCATTTGAAGAAATACTGCAATCAATTGAGGGGTGCCGGCGGCAGGGAAGAATTGTTGATGGCGTACTTCGGAGAAAGTTTGGCCGGAATAGCATCCGAATGGTATATGGATCAAGACATATCTCGATGGCACATCTGGGATGATCTGGCCAGAGATTTTGTAAAACATTTCCAATACAACATCGATATTGCGCCGGACAGGAATTCTCTATCGAACTTAAAAAAGAAGCCCTCAGAAAGCTTCAGAGAATATGCCATCAAGTGGCGAGAGCAAGCGTCCAGGGTGAAACCCCCATGGACGAAATTGAAATGGTCACGACTTTTCTCCAAGCTCAAGAGCCCGATTACTTTCAAAATATGATGTCGGCGATGGGAAAACCTTTCGCCGAAGCTATCAAGATCGGAGAAATGGTAGAAAATGGCTTGAAAACAGGGCGAATTTTGAGCCAAGCGGCCATTCGGGCAACTTCCCAAGCCATTCAAGGCGGGTCTGGAGGGATGCCCCGAAGCAAGAAGAAAGAAGAATCTGCTATGGCAGCGGTAGAAGACAGGAGATATCGAACCTCAAGGCAGGTATTCTCCGACAGGGCCCCCAACATTATTATCCACATCACGGCATGGCTTATGCTCCTCCGCCTCCACCCTATGCAGTCATGAACATTCAACCTCAGGCACGGCCACAGCCACCAACCAACAGGAATCCACCTCCATTCCAGAGAAACCAACCTCCTTACCCAAACCAGTATAATCCACGGCCAAATAACGCTCGCCACCGCGAGCAACCCAAAACGAGCTTTACACCGATTGGGGAGCCGTATTCCACTCTTTTCCCAAAACTCAGGCAAGAAAACCTATTGCGGCCTGTTCCGCAGAACAGGCAGAATCCAGACTCTCCTGCCTACCAGAGGGGGATATACTGTGCGTATCATTCAGGTGTTGAAGGACACAGTACTGACAATTGTTGGACGTTAAAGAAGGCAGTGCAAGAATTGATCAATCAAGGGAGGATCGTCTTCGCAGATGAAGACATCCCAAATGTGACAAACAACCCATTACCAGCCCACAACAACGGACCGGTGATTGGGATGATTTGTGACGACAAAGAATTTGACCCAACTTTGAAAGCGATAATCGCCATCGCCAACATAGAGAAGCGTCCTGAGGCTACCCCGAAACAAGAGAAAATGGGGAAAAAGGTTGAAGCTCTTGAAACCAAATCCGAAAAGACGATTGAATGGAAAGCATCGTCTCAAAAGGGCGGAGTCCTTTACCTCCCACGAGGTAGAGTGGAAAAACCATTGTCCATAGGTGCCCCCAAGAAGTTCCATTTAAAGAGAGAAACATCAATGTATGTACCAAAGGGAACTTATGTGGCCCGAAAACCAGATGAACCTGTGGTTATTGCACGCGTGCAACAAAAACCAATGACAGATCCATCCGCAGTACCCTGGAGCTACCAACGAACACTTGTTACGCGCAAATGGAAAGAGATCGTGGGAAATTCATCTGAGAGTGTCTTAGGATAGAAGTACTTAAACACACAGGAGGTAAATAACGCCACACAAAGGCGTTGCCCGTCAAAGAAACCTGTAAGTGCTGAAGAGGCAGAGGTCTTTTTTCAAAATATGCAAATGCCTGATTATGAGGTGATAGACCAACTGCGTAAATGCCCAGAGCAGGTGTCGATGTTGTCCCTTCTAATGAAGTCTACTGAACATCAAAAGGTTTTGCTAAAAGCCTTGAATGAGGCATACGTGCCTATTGAGACTTCATCAGAACAACTTGAAAGAATGACAGAAAGATTCTTCGCGATCAATCGGATTTCCTTCAGTAAAGCTGATTTGCCTTTGGAGGGTGCCGCCCACAACAAAGCTTTGCATTTGACTGTCAAAAGCGAAGGCTACTATATGAAGAGGGTCATGGTTGATGGGGGTTCGGGGTAGACATATGCCCGCTTTCCACTTTAGGCCGCATAGGAATCGGAGCTGAAAGGATTCGGCCTAACAATATATGTGTGCGAGCTTTTGACGGTGTGAAAAGAGATACTGTCGGAGAGATTGATGTAATTATGACCATCGGCCCGATGGACTTCGAAGTGACATTCCAAGTCTTGGATATGGACACTTCTTACAATTTTCTTCTAGGGAGACCATGGATTCATGCGGCCGGAGCTGTGCCCTCTACCCTCCATCAGATGTTGAAATTTGAGCACAAGGGACAAGAGATCGTGGTCCAGGGGGAAGATGAGCAATCAATTTATCGAGATCCATCCATCCCTTGCTTGGAAGCGGAAGCGGGAAGCGAAAACATTGTCTATCAAGCTTTCGAGATTGTGTTGGCAAATCAACACGAAGAAGGGAACCCTCTCCCCCAACCTTTTTTGTCTAATGCCTCCATCATGGTGGCAAAAGAAATGATTAAACATGGCTTCCGACCGGGAAAAGGTTTGGGAAAGTCCCTACAAGGAGTGCCGAAGCTGATAACTTTACCTGTAGCTGAAAAGTTTTTCGGAGTGGGTTTTCGCCCAACCCCTGAAGATGAAAGATGGGCCAACAAGAGAAAGGAGAAAGGATGGGTTCTGCCGCAACCATTGCCACATCTGTACCAAACTTTTGTCCGACCAAAGTACAGTGAAGAAGAAGAAGACGAGGTCTTTACAATGGAGGAAATTGAAGACATATGTGGGGCCATGAGGCAAATGCTCTATGATGTTAATATGGTCCAATCGGGAGAAGGAACAAGCACCGCTGAGGTGCTGTACGTGGGCCCTGAAGCTAAATTGCAAAATTGGAAAGCCACACCCTTCCCAATCAAGCGGGAGTTCTGGTAGATTTGTCCTGTCGTTTTTCCTTCATCACAAGTTACTTCAGGATGTAGCTTGGATGTTTTTCTTTGTTTTCTTGTATTTTTGGTTTCCCCAATGTAATTTTGTTTGTTTTCAGAAAATTCCAAGAAAATAAAATAAATATTTCCTCATTTTTGCACTCTTTCTAATTTTGTTATTTATTCTTCCTTTGCAGTCCTAATAATGCGGCTTTAAATAACATGACATGCTTGCGGAACTCATGCTCAAATCCGAACACGCCACCTAATCTGGAAATAATGAACCAAGAACCGGAATACGATGAAGATGAGGCTTTTAGGGAAATAAATCGAGAATTGGAACATTTCGAGAATAAACCTAAGCCAAACTTGAATGACACCGAACCGGTTAATTTGGGAACTGATGAAGAGGTCCGAGAGACCAAGATAAACATCCACACAGATGAGAAAACACGAGATGCAATAATCCAACTTTTGTTTGAATTTAAAGACGTGTTTGCTTGGTCTTACGATGATATGCCGGGATTAGGAGCTGATCTAGTGGTGCACAAATTACCAATCTACCCTGACTGTCGCCCAGTGCAACAGAAGCAAAGAAAGTTCAAGACTGACATCAGTGATAAAATCAAAGAAAAAATCGATAAGCAGCTGAAAACAGGGGTAATTCGAGTGGTACAATACACCACGTGGTTGGCTAATGTTGTGCCCGTGCCAAAGAAGGACGGAAAAACTCGAGTATGTGTTGACTACCGAGATTTGAATAAAGCGAGTCCTAAAAATAACTTTCCTTTACCGAACATCCACATCCTTGTTGATAACTGTGCCAAACATGAGATACAGTCGTTTGTGGATTGTTATGCGGGATATCATCAAGTGTTGATGGATGAAGAGGACGCCGAGAAGACTGCTTTTACCACACCTTGGGGGACTTACTGTTACAGAGTCATGCCATTCGGCTTAAAAAACGCGGGAGCAACGTACATGAGAGCTATGACTGCCATTTTCCACGACATGATGCATCAGGAAATAGAGGTGTACGTAGACGATGTGATCATCAAATCCAGAACTCAAGGCGATCATGTGCGAGACTTGAGAAAATTCTTTGAGAGGTTGCGGAAGTACGATTTGAAACCGAATCCGGCCAAATGCGCTTTTGGAGTCCCGTCAGATAAACTTTTAGGTTTCATAGTCAGTAGAAGAGGTATTGAATTAGATCCCACAAAGATAAAATCCATCCGGGATTTACCTCCCCCCAGAACAAAGAAAGATGTAATGAGTCTTCTAGGCCGACTGAACTACATCAGTAGGTTCATCGCTCAGCTGACTTCCACATGTGAACCCATATTCAAGTTGTTGAAGAAAGACGCTGCAATCAAATGGACAACCGAATGCCAAGAGGCTTTTGACAAGATCAAAGAATATTTGTCAAACCCTCCAGTCTTAGTCCCGCCAGAGCCAGGGAGACCTCTTTTCTTGTATTTAACAGTCTTGGAAAACTCTTTTGGTTGTGTTCTCGGACAACGTGATGCGGCAGAGAAGAAAGAGCATGCGATTTACTACCTGAGCAAGAAATTGACTAGCTATGAGGTCAAGTACACTTTGCTGGAAAGAACGTGTTGTGCTTTAACTTGGGTCGCTCATAAATTGAGACACTACCTCCAAGCCCATATGACTCACCTCATTACTCGGTTGGATCCTTTGAAGTATATATTCCAGAAACCGATGCCCACCGGAAGATTGGCAAAGTGGCAAATCCTGCTCACCGAGTTTGACATAGTCTATGTCACTCGCACGGCAATGAAGGCCCAAGCATTGGCAGACCATTTGGCCGAAGAACCCGATCGACGAAGAGTATCAACCATTGAATACCTACTTTCCTGATGAAGAGGTAAATACGACCGAAGTTGTTTCGGAAGACAGTCATGCTTGGAAAATGTTTTTCGATGGGGCGGTAAACGCTAAAGGTGTAGGGATTGGGGCAATTTTGATCTCTCCTGCTGGTCAGCATTATCCGGCCACGGCTAGGCTCCGTTTCTTCTGCACGAACAATACGGCTGAGTATGAAGCTTGTATCATGGGCATGAACATGGCAATTGATCAGGGCGTCGAAGATTTGTTGATCATGGGAGATTCAGATCTAATTATTAAACAATCTCAAGGTGAATGGGAAACTCGAGACGTTAAACTCCTCCCTTACCGACAACACGTGAACATTCTTGGCAAGCGATTTGCATCGATAGAGTTCAGGTATATCCCACGATGTCACAATGAACTAGCTGATGCACTGGCCACTTTAGCTTCAATGCTACCTTATCCGGGCAACGCCCATGTCAATCCCTTGGAAATTCAAATCAGGGAAAGCCACGGTTATTGCAATGCAATCGAAGAAGGACCGAGCGTCAAGCCATGGTATTACGATATCGGGAGATTTCTGAAAACGCAAGAATACCCAGAACATGCTACTGGAGATCAAAAGAGGACCATTAGGAGACATGCAGGTGGTTTCTTTTTGAGCGGCGAGGTCATGTACAAAAGAACCCCGGATCTTAACCTTTTAAGGTGTGTTGATGCCGAAGAAGCAGGAAGAATCATGCACGAAGTACATGCAGGAGTATGCGGGCCTCATATGAATGGTTATGTCTTAGCCAAGAAAATCCTTCGAGCAGGTTATTATTGGATGACCATGGAGAAAGATTGTTTCGGTTTTGTCCGAAAATGCCATCAATGTCAGGTACATGGAGATCTGATTCATGCACCTCCAACTGAGCTGCATCCTATGTCAGCGCCGTGGCCATTTGTCGCTTGGGGAATGGATGTCATCGGCCCGATTGAGCCGAAAGCCTCGAATGGACACCGATTCATACTAGTGGCTATCGATTACTTCACGAAATGGGTTGAAGCCATCACTCTCAAATCAGTCACTAAGAAAGTTGTGGTGGATTTTGTACACTCAAATCTTATCTGTCGTTTTGGTATACCTGCAACTATCATCACAGACAATGCTGCGAATTTGAACAGTCATTTGATGGAAGAAATATGCGAGCAATTCAAAATAACGCATAGGAACTCCACCCCTTATCGGCCCAAAGCCAACGGTGCCGTGGAAGCAACGAACAAAAACATTAAGAAGATTTTGAGAAAAACAATCCAAAGTTCTAGACAATGGCATGAACAATTACCGTTCGCTTTACTGGGATACCGTACTACCGTACGCACATCGGTGGGAGCAACTCCATACCTGCTAGTCTATGGAACTGAAGCCGTGATACCGGCAGAGGTAGAAATTCCTTCACTTCGTACAATTGTTGAAGCAGAGATTGAAGATAGCGAGTGGGTTAAGACTCGTTTGGAACAATTGACTTTGATCGACGAAAAGCGAATGGCTGCGGTCTGTCATGGACAACTGTACCAACAGAGAATGGCTCGTGCTTACAACAAGAAAGTACGACCGAGAAATTTCGAAGTAGGTCAGTTGGTTTTAAGACGCATTCTTTCACATCATGAGGAAGCGAAAGGAAAATTCGCTCCTAATTGGAAAGGACCATACATCATCAGGAAGATACTGCCAAGAGGAGCATTATACTTGGGAGACATGGAAGGAAAAGATCCTGAAACGGCTGTGAATGCAGATGCCGTGAAAAGGTATTATGTCTGAACTTGCTTCAACGAGGTCCTCACAAGTCGAAATGATTGAAGGCTTTTATTCCCGCTACCCAAACACTACCAACCCTTTTTATAAACCCTTCGAGCCGGTTACCTTTCTTTGGCTACCCTCTTTGGAATCCAAACCAAACCAAAAAAAAAAAAAGAAAAAAAAAAAACAAAATTATTCCTCCTGAACTACGTTCTGACTTGATTCCGAAAGGATACGTAGGCAGCCTCTCCCTGAGGTTCAGTCACACCAAACCAAAAATCCCAGTTTCCCCAAAAAAATGAAACTGGGGCAAATGATAGTGTTGATTCGGTTTAAGATCCGTCAAGATGATTCCAAAGTTGTATTTTTTTTTCCGCAATTTTTGTTACCCAAACCGAATACAAGTCCTTCAAGATCGATTGGAAGTTGTGAAAACATCATTGTTGCGATCCGAGGTTCCTGGAATGAAAAGAAATAAAATGAGAGAGTCTTATTGGTGAAAACCTTCGGGCACCATAAGACGATGGAAGTAGAGAAATACAAAATGAGAGAGCCTGTTGGTAAAAACTCGCAAAGAGTGCTATCCGGCGATGGTAAGAAGAGAAATGAGAGAGGTCGATTGGCGAAAACCCGCAAAGGGCGCTATCAACCGAAAAGTTTGTTTCACCACGAGAGGTCCTGGCACGGCTCCTTAGCTCGGAAATATAGACCCGTTTTGGTTCATAAGAAAATGGGAGTTTTGTGACGATCAAGCATCTAGTCCGAGGAGCATGTCATGTTGGTTAAAGTCAGCGTATACCTCATATAAGTCCTTCTTTTCTCCCTCGAAAGGGACTCCTCTATCTTTGATACGTTTTTCCATTCTTTGATTCATTCTTCTTCTTTGAATCCCTTTCGGTTTAATTTTAATTCTGAAAATATTACAAAGGAAGGTGACAGGACCGGTTTTACAGGACTCCGCCTGGTAAAGAAGAAAAGAAGAACAGCCTCAGTGGTGTATTGTTACAATCCACAATTGGATCGTAATGATCGATTGTTTCCAAAGAAAAAGAGTTTTAGAAAGGAAACGGAAATCAAAGGCTAAGGTCTTAGAAGAGACAGAATAAGGCAGAAGGATGGAACCTACACGGAAAATCCCCATGGAATTCTGGGAATGAACCCGGTCAGTTCGAAAGGAAGTCACCCCAAAGACAATTGGTAGCAAACTTCTCAATGGAAATGGGGAAACGATCAAGCAATGAAGATAACCAAGGCCGCAAAGCCAACCACTTTTTCAACTGATAAAATGTTCTTTGTTGAAAGCAGGTCTGTTTAATTGTGCAAGAAGAAGGTACCACTCAAATAAGTGAAATACGCAAGCTTTGAAATGGCTTTGGAACAAGGAAAACACATAAAAAGGTAAGTTTCTTTTAGAGATTTATCCTATGCATTTGTTGATGTTTAAAAAGAACGCCTAAAAGAAGGCCAAAAAAAAAAAAGAATGAAAGAAAAGAAAATGAAAACTCCGAAAAAGAGAATCAAATCATATCAGTCCAATATCTGTTTGGACCCCGGTCAGAAAAACCGAGGGTCTTTCCGGCCAGAAAGCCGTGAAACCTTTCTTCCCGGTCAGAAAACCGAGGATCTCCCAGTCAGAAAACTGTGGAGCCATTTACTTTTACCCCGGCCAAAAAAACCGAGGATCTGACGGCCAAAAAACCGTTAGATATTGTTTGAATTCCGGCCAGAAAGCCGTGAAACTTTTATCCCCGGTCAGAAAACCGAGGATCTCTCCAGTCAGAAAACTGCGAAGCCATTTACTTTTACCCCGGCCAAAATACCGAGGGTCTGACGGCCAAAAAAACGTTAGACATTGTTTGAATTCCGGCCAGAAAGCCGTGAAACTTTTATCACCGGTCAGAAAATCGAGAATCTCCCCAGTCAAAAAATTGCGGAGCTATTTATTTTTACCCCGGCCAAAAAACCGAGGGTTTGACGGCCAAAAAACCGTTAGACCTAGTTTGAATTCCGGCCAGAAAGCCGTGAAACTTTTTTTCCCCGGTCAGAAAACCGAGGATCTCCCAGTCAGAAAACTGTGGAGCCATTTACTTTTACCCCTGCCAAAAAACCGAGGATCCGACGGCCAAAAACCGTTAGATATTGTTTGAATTCCGGCCAGAAAGCCGTGAAACTTTTATCCCGTTCAGAAAACCGAAGATCTCCCAGTCAGAAAACTGCGGAGCCATTTATTTTTACCCCGGCCAAAAAACCGAGGATCTGACGGCCAAAAAACCGTTAGATATTGTTTGAATTCCGGCCAGAAAGCCGTGAAACTTTTATTCCCGGTCAGAAAACCGAGGATCTCCCAGTCAGAAAACTGCGGAGCCATTTATTTTTACCCCGGCCAAAAAACCGAGGATCCGACGGCCAAAAATCGTTAGATATTGTTTGAATTCCGGCCAGAAAGCCGTGAAACCTTTCTACAAAATCCCGGCCAGAAAGCCGTTGAACGTTTGTGAAACCATGATTTTCTTACCCAATACCGAAGAGTCTTTTTAATCACTTTCCGTGTCACAGCTAACTCACGAAATTTTCCTAGCAAAACTGGGGCAGAAAAATTTCGTTCGTTTGTTTGTTTTGTTGTCTAAATAGGTTTGACCTCGAGGCGCAAGGATCAAGATAACCTACAAATGGGACATCAATCCAGAGTGAAGAAAAGAAGAAAAGAACCAAAAGAAAAGAGTTCAAATGTTGGAGTAAACAAAGGCGCGATTGCTCAGAAGATGATTGAAGTAACAAGCTCCGCCGACTCCGTTTCACTCAATGTTACAGAAATAAACAAGCACGTACAGCTTGCGGAGCATCAAGATTCAGATCAAGGTCTACAGCAAATCAACTAAGATTCAAGATCAAGTTTTCAAGAGAATCATAGATAGGAATCTTGTAACTCGTAGTTTGATAGCATAGCTAGTTCAGCTTTAATTTCTTTTGGTGTAATAAGGAGATCAGTAAGCAGTAAGCAGCAACATGCAGCAACGATAGCAACAGTAACAGCAAAGTGTCAGTCCACGGTAGTCCCAGCTACCAAAACTTCCCGAACTACATTGACCTGATTCCTGTTCAGCCCAGGATATGTAAGAGGCCTTCGAAGCAAAGGTTCGGTCAAACTTTTCCAAAAAAATGCTTCATACGGAGTGCTCAGACGGGCAAAAATCGCTCGTATCCGCTCACTTATCTTTGCACGAAAGCTCTTCATGTTTCCGCGCAAAGAGGGGCAGTTGTGAGCACGTGATTTTTGCCCTACATGAGAATTACTCCCAAAATTTCAAAGTAAAAGAGTTGTTGTGTTTGTTTGCAATATTTGGGGATTATATGTTCTTTTTCTTATTGTTTGCGTTTGTGTGTGCATGTTTATTCGTTAAAATAAGAAAATACCAAAAATATCGCATTTGCATGCATAGGATTTAATTCTACCACTAGGAGTAATTAAGTTATTTTTTTTTTATCAAATGAAGAATGAAGTTCAGAAAATAGTATATTTTTTGCATTTTTCTTTTAGTGTTTAATATCAACATTGTGATTTATTTAGTCGGTATTTAAATTGTGTGTAATGATTTGTTATTATATATATATATATATATATATATATACATATATATATATATTACTTAAGATTTTTATGTAATTTAACTTAGAATTTTTAGGTTTGAATTAGGAATTAAAAGAAAAAAAGAGAGAGGACAAATACATAACAAAACCTGTCCAAGGCCAAACAAAATCAGCCCAAACATTAGCCCAAATCCTACCCCTTACCCGGCCCAAATCAACTCCAAACCCGGTCTGCCCCATACCCGAACCGCCCCATCACCCTCATTGTTTGATCTGAGCCGTTGGATTGTTATTATCCAACGGCCAGGATTAAAAACTCAATTTCAATATACCAAATTAACCCAAACCCCCCCCAAAACCCTAAATTACACTCACTCTCTATACCTCTTCAAGACCGGCCGCCTCCCGCCGTCACTACCACCGCACGCCGCCGGCCGGAAATCGCCTCCGCCGGCGGCAGTCGTCCAAATCCCTCCATTTTTACACCAAATCTTCATCTCAACCTCCCCATTCCAACCCCGTGCCTAGCTAACCTCGAATCAAAACAGAAATTCTCGAATCTTAAATCGAAGATTCGAGTATAACAATCAACCAAAGCCAAACCGTCCCAAATTGATACCATGCCTTCACCTCATCTCCCTAATCACCAAACCACCTTTGGTTTTGCTCAAATATAACCGGAAACCATCGAACCCCAAAACACATGACCAAGAACCCTAAAAACCGAAAAAAGAGGTAATGTGTCGGATTTCATTAAATTGGGGTCTAATAGACCTTAATTGGATTGTTTTTACTTAAAAAAACATTTCAATTAAAGTCTTTTCGACCCCGAATGCCAAAGCCTCAAAGTCGGCCGAATCCGCATTCTTCTTGTTTCAAGGTATTTCTTTTCCATTATTATTTACTTACATTCGTCAATTTGGTGTAATTACTTTTCGTTAGTTTCGTTTATTTGATTGATGTTCTTCGGACATCTTCAAATTCTTCTTCTTTTGGGACCTTTTATTTGGTCGACTTGTTGTTTCTCTGATTTGTTTGTTATAAGTGTGTTGTTAGAAGATAAGAATTCGACTCGATTCGATATTTCGTCGAATAGCTAAAATTTTCATTTTTTTTTAAAAGAAGGCCGAGAGTATGCAGTGTGCATCCTTTGCGATTGGTTTATTGTCGATTACACGTATTGTTATTCGACTGATTGAAGTTTGTCGATTAGATTCGTAGGTTCGTTTGTTAGAACACTAGAGCTACAAATCCGGCATTGGCCGAGATTCATTGATTCACTGTTTTGAGATTTTTGTTTATCGATTGTACGTATCGTAATCGATTAATTGTTGTTTGTTGATAAGTGTGTGTATTCGAGTTTGATTATTGAAATCGAATAACATTCTTGCTTCTTTCATTTTTTTTTTGTTTCTCTCGGCCTAAGTGCTAAAAAATGAGAACTTGTTCATCGATTGTGTGTTATTGATTGTGGTTGTCGTAATCGGCTAATCGAATGTTGTCGTGTAGTTTCGTAGGTTTGTTTGTTAGAACCTGGAAACAGAATTTAGAGTCGTTAATTTGATTTCAAATTCATTATTTGAATTGAATTAGGATTATAAGTTAGCTACTAATTTGGGTATAGCTGTCTTAGTCTAGAGTTTGAAAGCCAAAAGCTGATTCAAAGAGTGCATTGCACATGAACTGGTTGTTTAAAACCTGCTGGACAGCAGTGTTTTCCATCTCTATTGCACCTTTAGGATTTGTTTAATTATAGATCCCATCTTTAGACAAATCAGGGTGGAATAATCAGAGAATGTGAGGATAATAATGAGTATTTTTAACTTTGTTGAGTGCTTGGTCAGTTGTTTAAAATCAGAGAACACATGTAGGGAATATACAGCTGAAAAAGGTTTGAAAAAGGGGAATAATGGGTGCTGGACAGATCTGAAACTGAAAAGGAAGGGCTGTTGGTTGGGATTTGTAGGTTATAAAAGAGGACATTACGGACTCTCTAAAAACAGACTCACAGATAGACTAGCAGTATACATTCACACATAGTAGACACACATTGAGAGCTAAAAATCACTTGAGAGAATTCTAAAGAAGAAACAGAGAGGCATTCACTGGAAAACGGAGAGATTCACAGATTGAGAGTTTAATTGAGAGCTTTCATCTTCTGTTTCTTACAGTGAAGTTAGTTGAAGCATTCTGTTTTATTTTGATATCTTTCAGAGTCATTGTGAGAAAGAAAAGCCGTCGGATTTTCTTGGAGAGTCTTTGTTTGTTGAAAGTGTTTTAAGTGAGTTTCAAGAGTGATATTTAGCCAAAAGAAGGAGTGAAATTCTATCCTCTTACACTGTTGCATTGGTTTTAAAGTTCCAAGCTGATTTTGAAACTATTCTGAGGATCTTCATTCACTATTTTGATGCTGTTTTGAATTTGGTTATCATCCAATCATTGATTTGCTGTGTTGGTTGGGATTTTCTGTTGCTCAAAACTTTTGTTTGCTGCTCACTGTTGCTGTTAGTTACTGTTTTTGTCGCTGCTCACTGTGCTGTTACTGATCTTTCTTCCTCCATTTGTACTATCACACTCCAGGTACACGTCTTTTGGATTTGTGCACTATTATACCAGAAATGAAATGAAGAGCTACTCTTTGAATTTTTTTTTTGCGATTATATAAATGATCCTATCTGGCTATCTATCAAACTAAAGACTATTAGCAAAACAAATAGATATTATGTAACTATTTGTTTAAAGGATTAAAAATGCACATAGTCTTGTATGTCTGCTTAGCTTTTGCTTCGGCATGTACGAATTGAAAAAAAAAAAAAAAAAAAATCCGCCGGGCTTGTCTTGTTCGTCATTGTAAACTTGGTTTATTTTGGGACTATTGATTAGAATAGACTTTAATTTTTCATTTGTGTTTGATTAGTTTTCTATTCTTGTTAGTAAATGTTCAAGACCTGTGTAAGTCAAAACTAGCCAATACGGATTGGAATTCCTTTGATATTTTGTAGGTAATTATTTTTTAAAGTCAAATGGTTCAAGCATGTTCAAGATGTTGGTTCGGTTTAAAGTTTAGCTATTAATATAAGATGTTTGGAATCATTTCAAATTTTTCTTTTACCTTGAATTTTTCTTTTTCTTTTGAAGTCTATTCATAATCAAGCAAGCAAGGATAAGTTAGACAATGCTTTTAGATAACAATGTTAGTCACTTTAATCATATAATTTCGATTTTGTCAATTAATGTCATATTGAGGATAGCGAAATCCAAAGTAGACAACCTCATGGCTAAATAATTAACCAAGACGAATTAATTCTATTTTTTTTGTATATTTTGGTCAATTTTCTACTAATCCACATCTTTTCATTCAATCCCCGGCCATAAGTTAAAAGCTAAGAAATAACACATCATTTGGTATGATTCTTTAACTGACAATAATTTTAAGAGATATCATGTTAAATAAATTGAATTTTTTTTTAGTTTAGTTTTTTTACAATGTTTTCTTTAATCAGCATAGTTTCAAAGTAAGTAATTCGGATACCTTTTTATTTTTATTTGTCAAAAATCCAAGTCCGTTTGTAATTAGTTTTTGTTTTCTTTGGGTCCGTTTTCAAATTAAAAGAGCGGTTTGAAGTTTAATTAGAGCATATAATTTATAAACATTTTTAAAATCAGATAATTTTAGCCATTTAGAATAATTGAAGCGACCGTGCTAGAACCACGGGATCCGGGGTGCCTAACACCTTCCCTCGGGTCAACAGAATTCCTTACTTAGAATTTCTGGTTCGCAGACTTCATTTGGAAAGTCGAAAATTTCCTCGATCCGGGATTTAAATAAATCGGTGACTTGGGACACCATAATTTATTCCAAGTGGCGACTCTGAAATAAATAGAATAATCCCTTTTCGAATATTGTCACTTAAATTGGAAAAACTCCCTTGCGCATCTACCCTCCGGGGTAGGGGGCGCGCCAAAAGGAGGTGTGACAGTACTCATGCTACTCTTCGGAAAAGAATGAAGCCTGATTCTCTCTTTTAAACCTGTTTAACATATGTAGTTGTCCAATGTTTCGTATGTTTGTATGAGTACATGTAATTAAACCTGCCTTGCTGGTTTGGGTTGAAGAATGCATTCAGGATAAGTAAACTGTTAGAGCTAAGATGGAAATGTATTTAGATAAAATGTACGTCTTTGGATATATATACAAATCTGAACTGTCCCTGTAGCATCTGTGTCTAAATCTTCTCCATTCATGATATGTGATTTCTAAATCTGTCAATACCCGATCTTGTGTTAAGATTGAGATTAATCATCTGTCTAAGTAGGAAGTTTAGGACGATTTGAACCCCGTGGGGAATGATATCTTGAAGTCGCAAAATAAGTGCCAGTTGCTCTTTGAATGATGTCTAAAATTCAAAGTAAGTCTTTCATGTAATTGTTCACCCTAAGTCTGGAATCCGCTCACTTAGTTGTCCGGTCGTATGTTTACTCGAATCGGTTATAGTTGAATACGACTTTGTCATATTATAGAAATTGGTTCGTTATTCTTCAACTGAACGACACAATTAGATTAAAGTAATCGGGGTGCACTTCGTGTGACCCGACTCCAATTTTGAATAAGGTTAAATAAAGCGTGTCAGGAACCACAGGCGCATTTCATGTAGTGTGGCTTGCAACATGCTTTAAATAATTTCGAATCAACTTTTAAATAAATATAGCGGGATGGAGGTTGCTTTAAAATTAGAATTAGAGGCGCACCTCGCCTAATAAGTTACAAAAATCGCAGGGCCCTCGTAAATATGTACAAAAATATGTAGATTTCGAGATGTGCCGTTTCTTAGCGAATTTCGTGGCCTTCTCAAAAGTGCAAATAAGTAGCCGCTCTAGGCGCGTGTTTTAATTCTACCCTTTTAAATGCGGGTGTGCATTTCATGCGACCCAAATCCAAATCCCAAATGTCGAATAAGAATATGTCGAGGATCCGGGTACATTTCATGTGACGTGATTCGAAACATATTTTTAGGCAATTTTCTCTCTCGTAAATCATAATAATAATAAAAGCAGTAAAGGGATATTAATTTGCATTAGGTACATAACTGTAAAAAATCAGATAAATAAGCCGAACACGACAGTTGAGCGACCGTGCTAGAACCACGGAATTCGGGAATGCCTAATACCTTCTCCCGGGTTAATAGAATTCCTTATCCGGATTTCTGGTTCGCGGACTATTAAATAGAGTCATTCTTTTCCTCAATTCGGGATTTAACCGGTGACTTGGGACACCATAAATCTCCCAAGTGGCGACTCTAAAATAATTAAATAAATCCCGTCTCGATTGTCCATTAATTGGAAAAACTCTTTGCGCCCTCGCGGGCATGCGTAAAAAAGAGGTGTGACAGCTCTGGCGACTCTGCTGGGGATATCTTTAGAATTCGAGCTCGGAATAATTGTCGTATTTGGCTTATTTATTATCTGATTTTATTGCATGTTTGTATTAATGTGTTAAATATTGTTTTTACTGCTTTGATATTTTGTGAACTGTACATATAAATTGTGCCGGAACCAATCTCCTCTCTGAGTCTTCTAAATCATGAAGAAGGGTGCACTTCGTGTGACTTCTTTTCCGTATAGTGTCTAATTCCCATTTTAGAACGAGGTTTGGATAAGTTGCAAAACCGGTGAAGCTTCTGTATTCCCGGATTGCTGCCTCCTCCTCGGCTCGAGCTGTCCGCTCGGGTAAGCCAAGTCTAGAACAGATAAACCCAGGTTTTTGAACCTAGAATAACAAAGCTTCATGCCGGATCCCTAGTAGGAACGTTTATTTGCATCATGTTACATTTGGCTTAGGGGACTCAACACAGGGGTTGGGTCCGTCTAGGACAGGTGACCTGAAATGAAAAGACTATCCTGCTGCATCTTGTTTGTCTTACGCATTTATCTGTTATAGACTTGCATGCTGACCGGCTTTAGATAAGGAAAAAAAAAAAAAAAAAAAAGGAAAAAGTGTGTTTTATTCTTGAGATAGATAAAAATAGTTTACTTGTTTTCCTTTAGTAAAATGAATAAATAAATAATGTAGTTTGTTTCATTAAAACCGAACTACGTGGGTTTGATTCTCATTGGATGTGAGATACGTAGGCAACCTCCATCAGGTCCAACTTCACCTTTTGAAAAATGGCCAAAATATCAAAACTAACTTTTGTACTAAATAAGTCGGTGACGCTGTTTTCCAAAATAGCCGAATGTTCCCGAAAGGGACGCCGGAAGGCTAATTTCGTATAAACGGCCACCTTTGGGTCAATTTTGATTTCGATCAATTTACCCCACAGCCTTAAAAGCCTTCGTCCCCGAGACGTTGAAAGGCCGTGATTGAAAACTGATTTTCTATTTTTAGCAAAACAAAGTTGTTTTTCTTATTTCAATCACCTTAATAAATGTGCAGGATGAGCACGAATCAGAATAAATCATTTTCAATCTTTAGCGAGGTCCCTCAGCAGCTCCGTATATGGTGGAACGATTTGGAAGACAATAGCAAAAAGGTAGTGGGGAGAATTTTGGGAGGTTTGGTTGATCTGTTGAATATCGAGCCAAGGGAAGACATCATCAATGCACTGGTATCTTTCTGGGATCCGACCCGCAATGTGTTCCGTTTTGTTGACTTTGAACTGACGCCCACATTAGAGGAAATTGCGGGCTATGCAGGACTAAATGGGAAATTAAGAGGGCAATACCTGCTCTCACCAAGACCGGTATCTCCACATGGGTTTCTGGATTTGCTGAGCATTAGTCGGAAGGTGAAAAATGATGATCTGCTGAAAGGATGTTGCGATCTCCAATTCTTATACCAACGGTATGGCACTCCTCGGGGTTTTGAAGAGTCAAACTTTGGACTAACTCACGCAGGGAATAGAACCAAGTGGGAGGCCAGACGAATTCTAGCATTCATAACGACATTCTTGGGGATTGTGATTTGTCCACGCGAAGATAAGAAAATAGAGATAAGTCTGGTAGGAATAGCCGATGTTGCAATCAAAAAGGCTACCAGCACGGTGGTCCCTTTGGTTTTGTCCGAAATCTATCGAGCCTTGACCGTATGCCGTGAAGGGGGCAATTTCTTCCAAGGATGCAATCTGTTACTCCAATTGTGGATACAAGAACACCTCCATCACCGGACACAATACATGAACCATGGGTTGATCGGAAAAAACTGTATCAGGGGTTCCGAAGAACGGATGAGGGGTGCTGTATTCCCTGAAGGCGTCGAGGCATGGCTTGCACGACTAAGCTCAATAGAAGCCGATCAGATTGAATGGGCGTTCGGGTGGTTACCCGATACTGAAGTAATATATATGGCAGCCGAGGAGTGTTATATTCTTCTGATGGGGATCCGCAGCGTCCAACCATATGTTCCTCATCATGTATTACGTCAACTAGGAAGGTTTCAAGTTATTCCTACCGATCAAGACCTGAGGAAGTACGCCATTGAGTTGAGCCCAGGAGTCGTATTCCCCGAAGAGAAGATTAGAAAGTTGTGGCATGAATGTCGGTTCCTTGAGCCTAAAACCATGGTCCGGGAACTAGCTAAGGGAGAGGTGGACCCAAAGTACAACGTGTGGTTCGGGAAAAGATTTCAGATTCGTCGGAAATGTTCTAAAAGAGCCCATGTCCAACAATTCACGGAAGATTCACGGGAACAATGGAATTGGTTAGCAAAGGAGGAGGGGTACAGGACGAAGATTGGTAGGATAGAACAGCAGGTCCGGGACCTTCAATTCCAGAAGAACATGCAAGCTGCCGCCGACGAAGGAGACAAAAAGAAGTTGGCACAAGAAAATGACTTCTTGAGAGCTCAAATCCAGCAAATGAAAAGGGATGCTGACAGACAGTTGAGGAGTCGGGCGGACGAAAAATTGATAAAGGGTTTGAGAAGCCAAGTCACCGATATCCAAAGAGAATTGGACGAGTCGAAAGCCCGGACAACGAGGATCCATGCTAGCTGGAGAAAGGAGGCACATCAACATGCACTTCACCTAAAACGGGTGGAAGAAGATTACACCGAGATCGTCACTAGTCTAAGGGAAGCAAATGTTGTCCTCAGGGAGCGGGTTTTCAAGCAAGCCCGAGATGCCAGAGCGGACCTCGACCGTTGCCACAATTTGATGGCCCGACTGCAAGGACAAGTGGATAGGCTCCTAGACCAAGTCACCAACAATGCTCGAAGATTGGGGGCGAAAAACCAGCAGATAGAGCGGTTACTCATAGAAAGGGACATGATCAAGGACAGAATTGGAGAAATCGGGCACTATGTCACCATGAAGTGCTTAGCTTGTGAACAAATGCCCCGCACCGACCTTTTTGCTTCAATTATGGGCTATGTGCATCAGATCATGAGAGAATTAAGGGGACTGCACAAGGACCTCACACCAAGGCCCGCGGCAAGGCCGAATGATGCCTCGCGGGCCCCCAAGAATTTTAGAGCATTAGATTTTTGATTGAAAATGTATTTTTGAAATGTTGGGTCAAGCTAGTTGGCATTTTTATCTTTACTTTCCCAAGTCAAGCATTTCTTTTGTTTTTGCTGATTGTTGTAAGACGTGTTTTGTAACTGCACGGTTTTATTTGATATAAAAGTTACTGAATTTTGCCACAATCTTGTTACCAGAACTACGCTCGGTCTGATTCACGCGGGGACGTGATACGTAGGCAATCCACATAAGATTCGACCACCACTAAAAAGAAAGAAAAGGATACGAAGGTTAATATAACAATAAGGCTTTCAAAGATAATTGAAAAAAGAGAAAAAGAAAAAAAAAGAGAAAAAAGAAAAAGAAAAAAGGGCCGGAATGACGCATGTTAAGAGTACATATAGAAAGGGTTATTTGGTTAGGTGCATTGCATCCAACGTGCTATAACATATCTGTCAAACTCGGTAAACTAACAAGTTTGTTGCATTTCCAGAAAAGTTTAGCAGTTGGTTTGACAGAATATACTGGCCAACCATCATTACCGTACTAGATCCAAAGGACCGATTACAGTAAGCATGTCTAGTTCCGGCAAGAGTCTCGAGGAAGAAAAATCAGAGTTACAAATCATGAAAGAAGAGGTAGACCGGTTAAAACAACAGATAACAGAGATGCACCTGGCCTGGGCCAGGGAACAGTCTTCACCAAACCGCCCTACTCTCGCCTCGGCTCCGGAACATCCGCCCATCGATCCTTCGACAAGCGCCCCGATCTATCCATACTTTCAGGGGGAAAACCCATATGCCACCCACATTCCACCAGCCAAACCAAATCCTCCTCCAGCCACCCCTATTTTTGTGGCACCTCCACCTGCTCCTCTGCAAAGGCCGGCCGGCGAGCCGCATGTTCAGATCCACGACAACTCTTACTATCCTCCAGAGCCTACTTTTAGGGCCCCTGAACCACAATCACATACCCCTCACTGGGATAATCCGGCAGAACCGGAAAAGTACTTCCAAAGTTCAAAACATGAGGAAGTTATCAGAAAAGTTAAAAGCCTGGAGCAGTCCTTCAGGAACATGCACGGTTTGGGTAATCAGGTCAGTGTCGCGTACAAGGATCTGTGCCCGTTCCCCGACGTTCAATTACCGGCCGGGTTCAAAATGCCCAAGTTTGACCTATACGAGGGGCACGGTGATCCTGTAGCCCACCTCCGAGGGTTCTGTAGTAAAATGAGAGGAGCCGGAGGACGGGACGAGATTCTGATAGCTTACTTCGGTCAGAGTCTGGGAGGATCTGCGCTGGAGTGGTACACTAGACAGGACCCCAGCAGATGGTTTACGTGGGATGACTTGGCTCAAGCTTTTATCGGGCAGTTCCAGTACAATCTTGAAATAATCCCCGACCGCTTGTCATTGCTAAAATTAGAGAAGAAACCCGCTGAGAGTTTCAGAGAATTTGGTTTCCGCTGGAGGGAACAGGCAGCCAGGGTAGATCCGCCGATGAGAGAGAGCGAGATGGTGGATTATTTCTTGCAGACACTAGAGCCAACCTATTTCGGACATCTGGTACCGTCCGTGGGCAAATCATTCACTGAGGTGATAAAAATGGGGGCTATGATCGAGGAAGGTTTGAAGGCCAACAAGATCATGAGCTACTCAACATTGAAAGCCACCACTCAGGCTATCCAAAGTGGTACTGGAGGAGTACTGGGGAAAAAGAGGAGAGAGGAAGTCGCGGCAGTCGAGTCCGGGGCATGGTTCAGAAATAGAGGCCCTGCACCCCAATATAGCCCGCCCCAGCCTCACCACCAAAATTACTCCCACAATCCATATCACCACCCGCAACATTACTATCCCGCACTTGATCCCCATTTTACTGTCCACCACGCACAGTCCTATTCTGCACCTCCCGTCCATGCACCGTGGCGTGCACCAAACCCGCAGAACAATCATCCACCCCCAAGAGCTTACAGAAACCCCTCGGGCGCGAGTTTTCGTCCGAACCAGGCATTCAGGGGCGACAGGGCGCCGAGGCCAAAGACTTTCACTCCCCTGGGGGAGTCTTACACCAGTCTGTTCCACCGGTTGAAGCAAGTAGGGTTGCTAAATCCGGTTGAAGCTAAGCTACCAAACCCTCTTCCGAAGAACCCGGACCATTCAGTAAATTGTGCCTACTGCTCAGGATGTCCGGGACACGATACGGAAAAGTGTTGGAGGCTAAAGACGGCCATCCAGGAGCTCATTGACACTCGCAGGATTGAGGTCCGGACTCCAACAGAGCCCAACATCAACCAAAACCCGCTTCCAACTCATCATGAGACCAATATGATCGAGTTGGTACGGGCGGAGGAAGGAAAGGAGAAAGCCTCTCAGACTGTAATGATGATTAAGTCTAGCGGGGTAGGAACGAGAAAAGGGCCAAGCCTTGATGAGTCACCCAGTTGCAAGAAGGACATACCAGGAGGGTCGGAAGCAGGAAAGGGAAGTGTGAGCGGAGTACCGGTGAGGCCGAGGGAAGCAAAGATAGTTGTACCGGGGGCAGCAATCAAGCCCATCTTGACAGTAGCAGGCGTTCGAATGGATCCTTTCATCATCAAGCCAGCAATACAGTTGCCAATAACTGATAGCCGGGCTATTCCATGGAATTATGCTCGGATTACAACAACTTACAAAGGAAAGGAAGTGAAAGAGGAAGTTTGCGAAGCGCAAGGTTTGACCCGCTCGGGGAGATGTTTTGCCCCTGCGGAATTGAGGAAGATCACTCCGGCAACATTGAAAAAGCCGGTAACTGATGAAGAGGCAGAAGAATTCCTGAAAAAGATGAGGCTGCATGACTATTCTGTCTTAGAGCAGTTGAAGAAGACTCCGGCGCAAATATCATTGATATCCTTGCTGATACATTCTGAAGAACACCGGCAAGCTTTGATGAAAGTCCTGAATGAGGCACATGTACCGGATAAAATCTCAGTGGGTCATTTGGAGAAGATCACCAATAGGATCTTCGAAGCGAATCGGATTACCTTCACCGATGATGAATTGCCCGAGGAGGGCACCGAGCACAACAAGGCTTTATATAATACGGTAAAGTGTGAAGAGGCGGTGGTTACCAAAGTCCTTGTCGATAATGGGTCCAGTGCTAACATTTGTCCTCTCTCTACACTGGACAAGTTGAAAGTGGACATCGGCAGGATACACAAGAACAACATATGTGTTCGAGGGTTCGATGGGGGAGGCAAAGGCATCGGTTGGGGACATAGTGTTAATCTTGACGATTGGGCCGGTGGAGTTCACCATGGAATTCCAGGTGCTGGACATGGTGGTGTCATATAACCTCCTGATAGGGCGACCATGGATCCATGCCGCAAGAGCAGTTCCATCCAGCTTACACCAACTCGTCAAGTTTGAGTGGGACCAACAGGAGATCGTCGTCCATGGAGAGAATGATCTACAACCGGGCACCATCGTCCCCTTTGTTGAAACAGAAGAAGATGTTGGGCCGTGGGTGTACCAGATCTGCGATGTGGTATCCGCCAACCGAGTTCCAGAGGGGGAATGCATTCCCGATGACAGAATAATTACTGCGGATGTCATGGTGGCTCATGAAATGTTGCGACATGGTTTCATACCCGGCAAAGGTCTAGGTGCATCTCTGCAAGGAATCATACAACCGGTATCAGTGGTCGAAAACTTGGGAACCTTCGGCTTGGGATTCAAGCCAACATCAGAGGACATCCGGCGAGCCAAGAGGAGTAAGCGGAAGACATGGGTGCTCCCGAAGCCTGTTCCACGCCTTTCCCAATCTTTCGTCAGGTTCTGGAGTAAGAGGACATCCGACGACAAAGATTCCCGGTCCTACGATTAGGCCGGACGAAGAGTTCTTCAGGAAGTTCGAGGACCTATTCACAGATGTATGTATGCTCGAGGATGGTGAAGGATCCAGCCATGCCGAAATACAGTTTGTGGGACCAAAAGCAAAACTGAATAATTGGAAGGCTACTCCTCTCCCCGTCCGGAAGGAGTCTTGGTAGTTTGTTTTGGATTGTTTTCTTTCGAAATTCTGTGTTGGGGGTTGTCCCCGGAGTAAAATCCAGTTGTTTTTAGTTCATTTTTGATTTACGTTTGCAGTTTGTTTTTCCTTGTACCGTTCCCATTAATGAAATTTGGTTCCCTTCGTGTCTAATTTTGTTTATTTTTCCTTCTTTTTACTTTTCCGAACATCCTTCTTTCAACTGATCTTAATGATATGGCGTGCTTAAAGATTAATCAACCCGGTCTAGAAAGTCAATCGGGTTTGGAAATAATAACGCATGAAATAAGAAGTGACGAGAGTGAGTCAGAGTACGGCGATGATGAAGCCGTAGAAGAAATCGGTGAGGAATTAAGTCACTTCGAGGAAAAACCCAAACCAAATTTAAATGATACTGAGGCCGTTAATCTGGGGAATGCGGATGACGTCAAAGAAACCCGAATAAGTGTCCATATTGAACCCAATCTGAGAGAAGAGTTGATCAAAATGCTCATGGAGTTTAAAGACATTTTCGCATGGTCGTACGACGACATGCCAGGACTCAGCACTGATCTAGTGGTTCATAAATTACCCACTGATCCGGCATATCCTCCCGTCAAGCAAAAACTGCGGAAATTCAAGACAGAGATGAGTGTGAAGATTAAGGAGTAAGTAACCAAGCAGTTGCAGGCGAAAGTCATTCGTGTCACTCGATACCCTGAATCGTTGGCTAACGTAGTACCGGTGCCAAAGAAAGACGGAAAGATCAGAGTATGCGTGGACTATCGCAATCTCAACAAGGCGAGTCCTAAGGATAATTTCCCACTTCCCAATATCCATATCCTAATTGATAATTGCGCCGGACGCGAAATCGGATCCTTTGTGGATCTGTTATGCGGGATATCATCAGATTTTGATGGATGAAGAGGATGCAGAAAAGACGGCTTTTATCACACCGTGGGGAACTTATTGCTACCGAGTGATGCCGTTCGGTTTGAAGAATGCAGGGGCAACATATATGATGGCGATGACTACGGTATTCCATGACATGATACACAAGGAAATTGAAGTGTACGTGGATGATGTGATCGTAAAATCCAGGGCGTCAAGAAGACCATGTTGCCGACCTCGGGAAGTTCTTTCAAAGACTTCGAAGGTACGACATCAAGCTCAATCCGGCCAAATGCGCATTCGGAGTTCCATCAGGAAAGTTGCTAGGATTCATCGTCAGCCGACGGGGCATTGAGTTGGACCCATCCAAAATCAAGTCCATTCAAGAGCTACCCCCGCCAAGGAATAAAACAGAGGTAATGAGTCTGTTGGGAAGGTTGAATTACATTAGCAGGTTTATCGCTCAGCTTACAGCAACCTGTGAACCCATATTCCGTCTATTGAAGAAAGACGCCGCGATAGAATGGACGACAGAATGTCAGGAAGCGTTTGACCAAATCAAAGGGTATCTGTCCAATCCACCCGTACTAGTTCCGCCTGAACCGGGCAGACCCTTGATTCTTTATCTGACGGTCTTGGAGAATTTGTTTGGCTGCGTACTGGGGCAGCATGATCTTACTGGCAGGAAGGAACGGGCCATTTACTACCTCAGTAAGAAATTTACAGTCCACGAGGTCAAGTATACTCATTTAGAAAAGACATGTTGCGCCTTGACTTGGGTAGCCCAAAAGTTGAAACATTATTTGTCTTCTTACACCACTTACCTCATTTCGCGTTTGGATCCGTTGAAGTATATTTTCCAGAAACCTATGCCTACAGGGAGGTTGGCAAAATGGCAAATATTACTTACGGAGTTCGACATCATATACGTGACAAGGACGGCTATGAAAGCTCAAGCCCTAGCCGATCACTTAGCCGAGAATCCTGTTGACGACGAATACGAACCTTTGAGGACGTATTTTCCAGACGAAGAAGTATTGCAAATTGAGGGGTTAGAACTAACCAAGGATCCGGGGTGGAAGCTTTTCTTCGACGGAGCGGCGTACGCAAAGGGAGTCGGAGTAGGGGCTGTGCTTATCTCTGAAACAGGACATCATTATCCTGTTACTGCTCAACTGCGTTTTCACTGTACCAATAACATGGCTGAGTACGAGGCATGTATCTTGGGGTTGCGATTAGCGGTGGACATGGATGTACGGGACGTCTTGGTCTTGGGGGACTCGGACCTTCTGGTACATCAGATTCAGGGAGAATGGGAAACCAGAGATTTAAAGCTTATCCCATATCGTCAGTGTTTGCATGATTTGACCAAACGCTTTCGATCGGTAGAATTCAGACACATCCCAAGGATGCATAATGAGGTTGCCGACGCTCTAGCTACTTTAGCGTCGATGCTACATCACCCGGACAAGGTTCGTGTCGATCCGTTTCACATCCAGGTCCGGAATCAACATGCTTATTGTAATGTGATAGAGGAAGAGGTGGATGGTGAGCCATGGTTTCATGATGTCAAGGAATACCTCGGGTTAGGAGTATACCCAGAGCAAGCAACTGGAGATCAAAAGCGAGCTATTCGGCGGTTGGCGAACGGATTTTTCCTTAGTGGAGGGGTGCTGTACAAAAGAACCCCAGATTTGGGATTGTTGAGATGTATAGATGCAAGTCAAGCCACAACAGTGATGACGGATATACACTCGGGAGTTTGTGGACCACACATGAGCGGATACGTATTGGCAAAGAAGATTCTTCGAGCAGGATATTATTGGCTCACTATGGAGCGGGATTGTATAAGTTTCGTGCGAAGATGCCATCAGTGTCAGATACACGGAGATTTGATTCATTCTCCGCCGACTGAATTGCATACAATGTCAGCACCATGGCCGTTTGTCGCATGGGGTATGGATGTCATCGGACCTATAGAACCTGCGGCTTCCAATGGTCATAGGTTCATTCCTGGTGACGATCGATTACTTTACCAAGTGGGTGGAGGCCAAAACCTTCAAATCCGTGACCAAGAAGGCGGTGGTGGATTTCGTACATTCCCACATCATCTGCAGGTTTGGAATTCCAAAGATAATCATTACAGATAACGGTGCAAATCTTAACAGTGGATTGATGAAAGAGGTATGTCAACAATTCAAGATTACACACCGAAATTCCACACCGTATCGCCCAAAAGCAAATGGTGCGGTCGAGGCGGCAAACAAGAACATAAAGAAGATATTGAGGAAGATGGTAGAAGGGTCTAGGCAGTGGCATGAAAAGTTACCATTTGCGCTGTTGGGTTATCGCACTACCGTCCGGACTTCGGTAGGTGCAACTCCTTACTTGTTGGTATACGGGACCGAAGCAGTAATACCCGCAGAAGTTGAGATTCCCATCCCTCCGAATTGTCGCTGAAGCCGAGATTGATGACGACGAGTGGGTCAAAACCCGATTGGAGCAATTGAGCTTGATCGATGAAAAGAGATTGACGGCAGTATGTCACGGCCAATTGTATCAAAAGAGAATGGCGAGAGCATATAACAAGAAGGTACGTCCCGGGAAATTTGAAGTAGGACAGCATGTGCTGAGGAGAGTTCTACCACATCAGGCCGAAGCGAAAGGCAAGTTCGCTCCAAATTGGCAGGGACCATTTGTGATGACTAGAGTATTATCCAACGGCGCTCTATGCCTAACTGATGTTGAGGGAAGATGCACCGATATGGCTATCAATTCTGATGCAGTCAAGAGATATTATGTGTAATTATTTAATGCATTTGTCAACGTTTGGTTTCGTTTGTATGTATTTGGCATTTTTCGGAGAATGAAATGACAGAGGCAATTTTTCTACTACCCAAACACTTTAACCTTTGTTTCCCCTTTGAGCCTTAATTATTCTTTCATATACCCTCTTTCGGAATCATCAAGGAAGATGTGTAACAAAATAGAAAAAAAAAAGAAACAAAGAAAAAATACAAGAAAAAGTGAACTACGTTCGACCTGATTCCTCAAGAAGGATACGTAGGCGCCACACGGCTCGGTCATAATAAAATAAAACTCAAAAGTTCCCCAAGCAACAAAACTGGGGCAGAAGTCATTGTTTCGTTTGAAAGATAGTGCGGATTCCGAAAGGTGTAGTGAGCTAACCGTTGAGGATGAACCCCTTTTCTTTAGCCTCACGCGCAGAAACCACATTAAGAACCAAGAAGACCTCTCGATCAGTATTTGAGAAATGCCAAGTCGTGCGAATGAAAGCCGAAAGTGACACTCCGACCCTCGATTGAATCCAGGACGCACAAGCCGAAAAGGGATAATGCTTTAGAGGGAATCTCGTGGGTGGCTCCCCAGCCTGGAAAGAAAGCTAAAAGAAATAAAATGAGAGAGTCTTAACGGTGAAAACCCTCGCGGGCACTTTAAGGCGAAGAAAGTTGAGAGAAATAAAATGAGAGAGTCTTGGGGTGAAAACCTTTACGGGCACCTTAAGGCGACGGGAGATAGAGAAAAATGAGAGAATCTCACTGGTAAAAACCCTTGGAAGGGCACTGTGAGGTGACAGGACGAGATGGTTACAAGATGTCTGCATGAAACAAGGTTTGGACATCCGTTTACCTCTAGCAGAACGCGGCATCAGAAAGTGATTGACATGAATAGACCGGGTAGTTTAATCTCAAAGGCGCGGCATAACCATTGGATCAGGCACACATTCAGATAAGTTTTCCTATTTTTGAGTTCAGAAAAGTTTTTCTCTTCTTTTGTCATTTGCGGTCGGTATTCTTTTCTTTTCTTTCATTTTCGAAAATTGATTTTTTCAAAGCTTACTACCAAGTCTCCCAAAGCAGTATAATGAAAATGAATAGGCGTGGAACGAGGCAATAAGGCAGAAGTCGTTCCGATAGTAAGATTGGAACGACAGGTTGATTGGAAGGTTCGCAAGAATTACGGAGTATGATGGACACATGTGGCACGTCCGAAAGATGATTTCACGCAACAGATCACCGGCTAAAAAGAGTCGGATCAAACCAAAGATTGGAATAAAAGGAAAGATGAGAAACCATTCGTGGGAGGAGCATCATCCCCAGCAAGCGTCAACGTCGTCCTTAAAGTTTGAGAGAGACCGAGCAGCCGAAAGAGAAAGGAGAATGGCCCCAACAAGAGTGGCACGACCACTCTCTGCGTTTTGAAACTAACAATTTTTCTTTGATTTAAAGCAGGAAAAGAGGGTTCGTTGGCAGAAAAGCATACCGTCCAGAAGTTTATCAAACTGGGGCAGAAAATTTTCTCCTGTTGCGAAAATTTTCTTGAAAGCAAAGACTCCGAGGATAAGGGTAGAAAGCAACACAAGATTTCGGGAAATACCAGCTCCGAGCAGAATAGTTTTGAGAAAGGCCGGACGACACGATGGGGTAATCTTTGAGCTTGGTATCATCCCCAGCAGTTGTTGGAAAAATAAAACAATGGCTTCGAGATTCCCCCAGCAGTATTACATTCCATAATTTGCTCGAGGAGGCAAAAGCGTGAGTCCCAGAGGAGGTATGGGAAGAAGGAAGAGAATGAGGGGTGAAGGAAACAAAGAATACTTCCTCAGCAGCATCATCCCCAGCAGGCGAGTAAACAGTTCCAAAAATATCCCCAGCAGCCAGAAGAAAAAGTAATACGACCCGGGGAAGGCAATTCCAAGACAGGATAATTCAGAAGAGAAGGTGATCCGAGAGGCAATGCAGGAAGAATGAAATGGTACAAGAGGCAAAGGAAGGTAATCAAGATAGGATGAAATCAGTGAGTAGTAGTTGAAGTCAGGGAGCCCGCCTGGAGAATGGAGTGGCGATTTTATTTGAAGTAGTAGTTGAAGTCAGGGAGCCCGCCTGGAGAATGGAGTGGCGATTTTATTTGAAGTAGTAGTTGAAGTCAGGGAGCCCGCCTGAAGAATGGAGTGGCGATTTTATTTTGAAGTTGTAGTGGAAGTCAGGGAGCCCGCCTGAAGAATGGAGTGGCGATTTATTTTGAAGTTATAGCTGAAGTCGGGAGCCCGCCCGGAGAATGGAGTGGCGATTTTATTTTGAAGTAGTAGTTGAAGTAAGGGAGCCAGCCGGAGAATGGAGTGGCAATTTTATTTTGAAGTAGTAGTTGAAGTCGGGGAGCCCGCTTGAAGAATGGAGTGGCGAATTTATTCAAAAGTTGTAGTTGAAGTCAGGGAGCCCGCCTGAAGAATGGAGTGGCGAATTTATTCAAAAGTTGTAGTTGAAGTCAGGGAGCCCGCTTGGAGAATGGAGTGGCAATTTTATTTTGAAGTAGTAGTTGAAGTCAGGGAGCCCGCCTGAAGAATGGAGTGGCGAATTTATTCAAAAGTTGTAGTTGAAGTCAGGGAGCCCGCCTGAAGAATGGAGTGGCGATTTTATTTGAAAGTAGTAGTTGAAGTCAGGGAGCCCGCCTGGAGAATGGAGTGGCGATTTTATTTTTGAAGTAGTAGTTGAAGTCAGGGAGCCCGCCTGGAGAATGGAGTGGCGATTTTATTTTGAAGTAGTAGTTGAAGTCAGGGAGCCCGCTTGGAGAACGGAGTGGCGATTTTATTTTGAAGTAGTAGTTGAAGTCAGGGAGCCCGCCTGGAGAATGGAGTGGCGATTTTATTTTGAAGAAGTAGTTGAAGTCAGGGAGCCCGCCTGGAGAATGGAGTGGCGATTTATTGTTGAAGTTGGTTGGGGAAAGTGGTAGAGCATAACGAAATCCCCAGCGTGAATCCAAGTTCATAATCGAAAGGAAGGCGACAAGGATCAGAAAAGATAGATTCGGATTTCGAAGAAGAATGGTTCGAAGACCACAAAGAAGGAACCAATGGTCGAAGGTCGGCCATCAAGATAGGCCGAGACAACAATTGTCAGAGGAGAAGAAGCACGCGAGGAAATATCAGAGCCGGCAGGATGGCAAGGAGCATGACAAGATCATGTCAAAAAGGATAGATAAGAGTTTGTAATACTGTAACTTAGTCTAGCTCCTTGTTTTTGTTGTTTAGTACGGTGTAACAAGGAGGTCAGCTAAGCAGTGGCAACAGCAGTAATAGCAGTAACAGCAGTAACAGCGAGATCGCAACAGTCATGGTAGTCCCAGCTACCAGAACTTCCCGAACTACATTGACCTGATTCCTGTTTAGCCCAGGATATGTAGGAGGCCTCCTGAAGTAAAGGCTCGGTCAAGATCTTTTTAGAAATGCTTCACACGGAGTGCTCGAACAGGCAAAAATCGCTCGTATCCGCTCACTTATCTTTGCACGAAAACTCTTCATGTTTACGCGCAAAGAGGGGCAGCTGTGAGCACGTGATTTTTGCCTTACCTGAGAAGTACTCCCAGAAAAATTCAAAATAAAATAGTTCCGGTTTGGGCATGATTTTTGTGATTTTGGTGTTATTTTTATCTTATATTTGCATTTTTGTGTGTGCGTGTTTATTTATTTAAATTAGTAAAATACAAAAATATATACATTATGTGTTGCATTTTTTTAGTGTGTTTAATATCAAAATTATACGGTTTACATTTAAGTGATATGTAATTATGTGGGATAATTGTAGTAAAAATTAGTTGTGTTATAGGTTAGTATATATATATATATATATATATATATATATATATATATATATATATATACATATACATATAATACATCGTGGAATGTAGTATGAAGAGCAGACTTGGGCCATAATTTAGTCCAAAAACCTGGCCCAAACCCCTCACCCGTCCAGCCCACACGCCCCAGCTCACCCGGCCTCACCCCCTTTTTTTTAATCTTTTAATCTTAACCGTAGATTCACCTTGATCCAACGGTAGAGATCAATTCATCCTCACCCGTTCCAGGTAACCCGATCCAGGTCCGGACCGACCCAGTCCCGCATAAACACAAACGATGTCGTTTGGTTAAGTGAGAGGATCCAGGCCGTTGATCTCATTTGATCAAACGGCCAGGATCAAATACCATCATCGCCATATATACTTAATTCCCTACCCCGCCCCCTTCCAGACCCCCTACCCCTCGACCATCTCTAACCTTCAGAGATGGCTTCACAGCCTCCGCCCCTCTCCGCCGCCCTCCGCCTACCGGAAATCGCCTCACGGCGGTTCCGGTAGGCCAAACCACTCCAAATTAACACCGTAGACTCTCCAAAGCCCCCTCTACACGGATCCAATAGTCGCTAGGCTCGAATCTTGCTTGAGCATCTCGAATATTCGTTCAAAGGTCGCCGGAATCTGACGGTCATCCCAAACCGCCCCAAACTCATCCCAAGCGCTCCTCACACCTCCCTCACACCCCTACTAACCCTAGTTTGGTTCGAATCAAGCCCGAACTACCCAAACCCCAAATCCGAGCCCCAAAAACCCTAGAATTCTAAAATTAGGGATTTTGTTCGATTTTAAGTATTTGGAGTCAATAGACTCTAATTGGAGTGTTTTTCGTTTGAAAAACACTTCAATTAAAGTATGTTTACTTCAAAAATGCAATTTCAAGTCCGTGTAAGCCCGGGTTTGTTCGAATTTGGTTTGTCTTCATAAGGTATTTCATTTTCTCTTCTGTTTTATATATTGTTGGGCTCATTGTGTGGTTTAATTGTTCATTCATTTTTCTGTTTTTGTTTCAAGTTTTCATTCTTCATCTCCAATAGACCCGTTTATTTGGTCGACCAATTTGCTTCTGTTTGATTGTATGATGATATTTGTGATTGAGCGCGCGTATGCGATTCGATTATCAAAGTCGAACCATGTTCCTACATTACCCTGTTCTCTGCCGAGACATTGTAGAATCCGAGATGCTGTTGAATCGAAATCTTATCTAGTCGATTGTGTGTTATCAATTCTAGGTGTTATAATCGATTAAATGAATATCGTCGAATAGTTATAAAATTTTGTTTAGAGCAGTAGGACATTAGTGTTAACACCAATCAATTCCATGTTTGAACTACTGTCGAATTGAAGTTGAATTGTAATGTTTCGAATTAGGAATTCGAATTGGTTATAGCTGATTGGTATTGATGCTGGATTCTGAATTAATAATGATGTTTGGATATAGTGTTTGTTGATATAGGCTTGAATGGTGTAATTGAAAAGGGTAATGCATTAAGACTGCTGGTGGAACCTGCTGTACAGCAGAGTGCACCACCAGCTGTCTCCTGTTATTAATTCTAAAAGCCCATGATCCGACACAATGTGGTGGCAAAACCAGTGTCAGGGGCTGCCAGAGAATATCCTGGGCTGGCAGAGAAGGGTATGGGCAGGGGGTCTTCTGATTATTATATCTTAGGGTGTCTTGGTTTCTCAAGTATAAGTATAGGGTTGAAGGGAATAGGCAGGGACTGGTTTTTTGGGAGCTTTAAGAGAGTAGCACACATTAGGAGAAGCAAAGGCAGAAATACACACAGATATAAACACTGGTTACTGTTCCATTGAGGTGTGGGGATACTGTTTTGTTGCTGTTATTCAGTTGAAAGGAAGGCCATTTGCTTCCTGTTCTTTGTTTGCTGGGGCTACTGTTTTGTTTCTCCTGTTGCCACTGCTGCTGTGTTGATTGTTGTTGCTGCTGTGTTGATTGTTGTTGCTGCTGTGTTGATTGTTGTTGCTGCTGTGATGATTATTGTGTTGCTTGTTGTGGGCTGCTGTTGGTAATCTTGTTTGGCTACTACTGTTGGGTTTTGGTTTGAGTGCTGAGTGTTGTGGGGATTGATCACTGGTCTGTGGCTGTGTTTGTTTTGCTTGCTGGGCTACTGCTACTGTTTTTCTTCTCCTGTCATTGTTGCTGGTCCATTACTGCTGTAGCTGTAAACTGCTTGCCATCACTGACCTCCTTTCTTTCTTCTTCCATAATCCAGGTACACATCCTGTTATGATAGCTTCTTGGTTCGGAAAAGAATGAAGCCTGATTCTCTCTTTTAAACCTGTTTAACATATGTAGTTGTCCAATGTTTCGTATGTTTGTATGAGTACATGTAATTAAACCTTCCTTGCTGGTTTGGGTTGAAGAATGCATTCAGGATAAGTAAACTGTTAGAGCTAAGATGGAAATGTATTTAGATAAAAT